>NQII01006201.1:32144-99643 GCA_002778355.1 Clitarchus hookeri | reverse complement strand
GTGGTGTGGACGGTAGAACGCGCACCTGGGGAGCCGCGGGCCAGTAGTGGCAACGGCGAACACGGCTGCAATTATCGGCCCTTGCGTTACCACGCACACGTCAACCGGCGTACCAAACAGCGCGCAGCTCGTTCAAGGTACACCTAACATTTTATGAACCCTCATTATACTTCGCGCACGACATCTGGAAGCACGGCTGCACTCAAACAAACAATTTATTACTGACTACAATAAAAAAAAATATTTTTTTGATACTTTCCAAGGTAAGATTTTGTTAACGGAAAAAAAAAGAAAAAAAAAACAGATTGTGGTGCACAATAACACGTATATGGACAAGTACCAATGCCATTTAATTGGCTGTTCACGACAAACAGAGCAATTTTGAAACCCCTGCCTAAGATTTACGAATATATAGATTATGAATTTTCCCATCATGTGTAAAATTTACATCGCCATGGGCCTGAACAATATATTAATGCGTCAGTCGAGTGAAAGTGTTAAATATATAGAAAAGTAAATATTTTACGGATTTTCCGATTCTCGCAATTACATACATTTTAAAAACACGAAGCAAAATAAATATTTCACTATACACTTATGTTAACCACAAACTTTTAATTAAACATTAAGACGTGAAACTAATTACCTTCCGAAATTACCAATTTTACTGGGCCCATATCCGTCAGTGTGTCCGTTACAATAAAAGCAGGTTAGGGCAGTGGCATTTTTTAAAAGTCGTCAAAAGTAAAACATTTTGCTGCAACTGCAAAACTACGTCCGTTATATTCTGCGCAAGCGTGCTGGCGTATTGGAAGTGGCCACCTTCAGTCTGGCCGTACGTTATAGTTCTCCGTACGAACAATCCACGAGGGATATTCTTAAAAATTTAGGAATGGATATCATAATTCCTTTATTTCAAGTATGTAAATACCACACATAAATGATCGCTGAAACTAAACTTTCTGTGAGGTGGATAGTTCAGACTTTGGCGTGCGTGGCACAGTAGAATTGAGGCATGTTCGTGCTCAAGTACAGCCCTTCACACAGAGTACGGTAAAGCCTTGGTAAGACACTGAACTCGCGTTCGAGAGGGCTCGGAATAGATTCCTGGTCCAGACATCCTGTTTCCAATTTAAATGGTTGCCCGAAATAACTAAATAACTACAGGCCATCGCCGGTTACTTAATGAGAGTCTTGGTTAATTCCTTCCACGAACATGTCGTCGTGGAGACGTTACACCATACCTGACTTCAAAGCCCACAACAAGCAAAACACTACTGTGAGCCCCACTGACCAGGATTTATGGTAACACCTATTAACGACCACATTATTGACTACAAACAGAAGGAATGGATTGGTGACCACAAAAGTATTTTCGAGGTTGTCACCAAAAACTGAAAAGACACAAAAAATTTTCGGTACCACAAAAATTTTTGTTAGGTCTGTTTAGAAAAGAATTTTGTAGCCACCAACAAAATTTGTTTGGTCACCACAAACCTGTTTATTTTTACCCAGCGTGAGGTCACCATTCTACGAGAGCCGCTTGGCAGAACACGAGGACGGCTAGGCAGCTATCTAGAGGAGTGCACCGGATTTAAAATCATGTATCTTGGATCTCATTTGTCGCCTACTGCTTATCGCTGCCTTTGTTCAAGGGCGGTTACGATACTAAAGCTTCCAACAATCCTGCGCGTAAAACTGGTTGCACAATGGGACAGCACTCAATGAACCAACAGCCGAGGCTCGGGTGTACTAAGAACTGCGGTGTTCATCCACATTTTACTTAACGGCCCGGCCCTGCCAACCAAGTCGGGAGCAGCAAACTTTAAATGGGGAATCAGTGTTAAACGAAATGCCTTCTCATTGCGTCAATTTTAAAAATAATTATTTCAAACAAAAAACATTTTGGCGCGCCTTTCTCAAAAAATATTGCTATACAAAATTATTAAAAAAAATTATTTATCCATCTTTTTATTATTGTGTGTAAATTTCAATATCACATTTTACAAAAAAATATATATTAAACAAAACAATCGGCAAGATGTCTTAACATAGCAACATTCCTTACGAAATTTCACGTAGAATACTTGTTCATTGAGTGCGCCAAGCGTTCCTGGTTCTCATATTAGTATATTTTCTGCAATGGTTGAATTCAATAATGCTCAATTTCCCGTAAACTAGACATACTGACTGCATGATATCTGCACAATAGAGCGTAAACACTGACTTAGATTAGAGGATCGGCAGAACTCCAGGTCGGAGATTTTCAAGGTGTTGAACCCTTGCCTCGCGTTACGATGTCTCGCCTTAATAAAACAGCGGAAGGCAATGAAAACCACGGTAGATTCATCCCGTATATAATGCCTTGAGTGTCCACACAGGCTTTTCAAAGCAGAGATCGCAAGCCTCATCACTAGATACTTTATATTTTCGCGTTATAAAACGGCAACGTGCTGTACTTCACCGACATATAAATACCCAAATAGATCCTATTTTCTTATTGGCCGCTGGCACAGTCTCCCGTTCGACTATGCAAACGCAAAGAAGCCACCAGGAGTGTTACATGATTACTATTAGCGCCGAGTCCTGAAGGGCGTGTCGGGTGAGTGGAGGTCCAATGACGCACGTCAAGCTAACATGTACTTTTATGACAGCTAGTTTGTCACAACGTTATAACGCGAAATGATAGGGTCTCTACTCAACATCGTTGTTGTAACCTAATCTACGGATGAGGTGAAGCAGCGGGCAGGGTCGTGATGGAAGAGCGGTTCATAATCCGAAGCCTGCACGGCGAGAAGGGGGAGGGGGGTTGCATGAGAGCAACCGCGCCCCAGTTTCACCCAAGCGCTACACGATCGAAACAAGTACAAGGCGGGGAAGGTAAGGGGGCTGTTCTAAGTTTATAGACACCATGAGATCTCGGTTATTCCTGAAATCGCGTGCTTAACGAGAGGAGAGTGCAGCTAAGTTGATTTTCTGCATCGTCAGTGGCTACGCGAGGGGCTTCACACATGGACGGGTAAGACAGCGAAATTATAACTAATAGGTAGAAAGAGATCTGCAAAATGGGAGTTATTTTGTGGCTGCAATCTGAACTCCAGGACGCTGTATGCTTGTTTCACTGCTGCCACTGGCCGACAACTTGTGTGGTAGGTCCAGAGGAAGTTTCTAGCCAACAGTCCAAGCTCAACGGGTGAACAACCAGTCCACAGTGGAGCGGTTATACGGGTAAATGACGCAGTATAGTTGCCAGTAGCCTATGAAATCACGAATTGTGCTCATGTAACTAGGCCTATAAGGCATTGAAATCTAACATGTTACCAAATAATTACCCTGATTTTGCAGGTCTCGACTANAAATAATTACCCTGATATTGCAGGTCTCGACTGATAAGTACAGACCCGCTAATTTTTAGAGTTCACGCAGACTCAGAACACTTGCACTTTCTTGTTACTTTCGTGATTGGGCCTTTGCTTTCACGACACACCTTGCAAGACTGAGAACCAATAAACCACATGTATAAAATAACGAATTAATACTGTACATCCTAGTAAGCAGGATAAAGAGATCAGTATGAAGGTACCAGCCAATAAATAAATTATGATAGCGCCAAGAGTGTGTACAGAACAGTCACGTTTAGCCTAGCTATCAAATGAACTCGCGAAATTTTTGGGCATCCAGTAATAGGGTGTTTGTGAAAGGTAACCGCTCTGATTGGCCAGTTAACAGTGGTTAGAAGAAATGGAACGGGGTAAGGGTCTGTGCTTCAACTGCAAAAGCTATGGACACTAGCGACAAATTTTTGGTTCAACGTATCTTTCATAACTCTCTAGATAGTGCGTCTTTTAACGATTTGATGATGCAAGTTTTTGACTCAGCTGCGTTATTTGCGAACAAATTACAAACATTCTTTAGAGTATCAGAATTCTCAAAGGTCCAGTGAAATGGGATAATAGCTTCAAACATGCAAGGCAGTCAATAACAAACCAAAACTGCCGGAGAAGTGCACAGTACGTTAAATTCTAGGAAACAAACAATTTTTCCCGCAATAAACCATCGTCGCTAGCGAAATCAACCGAAACAACTTAAATGTACATTTATTTGAGTTCTAAGATTGTTCTGAAATGAATACGCAAAATTTAGCGACGCACTCTTAAGCGTATAGCACTCGGGTCAGTTCGGAACAAGAATCGCAATACTACTTCGACAGATTCGGTCGTCATGAACGATTTGCGATGGATGTCGCAGGTCGCGTGGGTCGTGTTTCATGTTCGTCCATGCGAACTAGTGGAAGACTATAAACCACCCCACCACCCTCTTACGCGACAGCAACCCAACCCAAAGCATTAATGGCGTTTCGCATATGCGTCCGTCGGTCTGCATTTGCAGCCTAAGCCGCTTACGCACGCCTCGGCAAAAAAAAAGTGCTTATCACACGGGTGGGCTGCGATTACTGATCCCAGGTGCCACCGCATCCATAACAACTGAGCCCTAATTCCTTCCACATCCCCTCGGTCCCTCAACATCCCCGCCACCTGATAATGCTACCACGAGCTCTGTTTATGTGTCAATACACGTGGCGTTAAACGCGAGAATATTCGTCGCAGTTTACAAGCAAGCACGAGCTGTGGTGCACACGCAGTGAAAGACCTAAATCAGAGGAAGACCTAAATCAAACACAAACAGCTGTCGGTCGGGATGAGTGGCCGTGCCCACAACAAACAACTTGTGCTGTCCACTAAGCTCACGGTGTTTCTTTACGGGACTGAGCACAGACATAAACTACGTCGCCGATACAATACGGAAGTACCATCTGACTGTGGTCCTTTGAGTTATCACGAAGTATTTACAAAGTATTTACTTCTGGTTTTGGTTTTCAGCGTGGTTAAACCTTTGTTATTATCACTTTCATAAAATCAAGTTTAACTCAGATTTATTTTGCTGAAACATTTCTTTGTTCTTGAGGGAATAAAACATGTACAATGATATAATACATTAATATATGTATGTATGGTCGTCAACCTAATAATATATTTTACAACTGAAACCTTATTTTTTAAGTGACTCCATAAGCACTGTGGTTCGTAAATTCTTTTAGATTGCTGTATGCAAGTAGTCACTAATTTCGACAAGAAAATCACTATTTCACTAGATGACAGACAGATAATAAAGAACGCTGTAACAGAACGATACCTAAGAATTCCAGTGTCTGGTGTTTGGACAGTGATGGTTGAAGCTCTACCGATAAATCTCAAATTATTTTGAGGATGTGAAGAGCTAAGGTGGTGTAGTAGACACACCACTCTCTTCAGACTACGGCGAACTGGGTTCAGTTTCCGGTACGGGTATGAGAAGGTAAGGGGTCAAATCAGAATTTGCATATGTGGGGAACGTGGCGGACTCTGCCGTTGACTTGTGGGTTTTCTCGGTGTACTGTCGTCACCTCTTCCGGGCCGATGAGTTGTGTCTCTGTTCTGTTCTCCATCTCACTTCATCCTCACCGACGCTGAAGGCCATAACTGTTAAGCGTCACCTCGATCTCTCACTCGCTTCGTAGACGTGTTTTAGAAGCGCGCCTGTTCTAATACAGCCTCGCAACTCGAATGCAATTATTGTTTTACATCTCTGTAGACAGTCAATTCACTTGTTTACTAAAGTTTTGCGTCAATTATTCGAACTTAACGTATTTTAAGGGGAGGGGGAGGAGATGTAAGCTAATCTCCATGTTCATGTTATTTTTAAAAAAGCTAGTTATGCTACCACACCAAGAAAAGTAATGCAAAATAAAAGGCATACGTAACTATTTCCACAAAATAATTAGAAGGCAGGTTCTATAGTTGTTCCATAACTTCGATCAATTATCAAGTGTTCTTCCTTATGTACTTTCTGAAATACTTGCAATAATCCATGTTTCGTATACAGTTTTATAGGCGTATAATACATAGATTACCGAAACATAAACAAAAAAGGATAAGAATTCAATTATTTTTCCCACACCTGGTATTTTTTTCTGAAGTATTTCGTTGCATATAGGAACAATAATCAGCGTATTCCTACTCCCATTATGCCCGGTAAACTTATCCAAATTGCTGTACTTATTTTCGCAGGAAAATTAGTACAAGTGTTTCTGGATCGTGGTAATGATAACTCTAAAAACAATAGCGATATCTAGGGACAGGAAATTTTCGCATTTTCAAATACCTGCAGGCTAGACTCCAGAGCCATATGTATTTTCGATCGTCAGTCATCAGTTCATTGGCTACTGACCAGTGTATAGCCAGTTTTACATCAGACCAGGTGGCACGGGATGCAGCGCATGTTTCCTCGCAGACCTGTTATTGGCTCGCAGTTTACCTGGGCGTGTCTAATAAAGTGTGATACAATTGCAAACACATAATGCAAGTAGTTAGAAATGGCCGGCTCTGGGCCATCTGTCGTCCTGGCGGGGACAAGGAGACGAGTTGGCGGCCATCTTGGATGACGTCACGAAGCCATTGTTTTTATTTTTCCTTACGAATTTCCTTTTTTTTCCCCTAAAACGGCCAAAATCGTTAGAATTTGCCTCAAAATTGTCCGAATTTCCCTCCTAACCGGCAAAATTATTCAAAAAAGAATGTGTTTTGCACGATTTCCGCCGATGACCCCATAATGTGGCTAATAACAGTTTTATTTTAGGGATGAAGGGTTGAGGAATTTTAAGGGGTGCCCCTGACATTCACGCTCTATCATTCCATGCCAGCACTACCCATATTGCCTGAAGAATGTTCGAGTTAATTACCCCATCATGTAACTTCTCTTATCATGTTCTATCATTCCACATCAGTTTTCTCATACTCCTTCTGGTATCCTTTCNAGGGTTGAGGAATTTTAAGGGGTGCCCCTGACATTCACGCTCTATCATTCCATGCCAGCACTACCCATATTGCCTGAGGAATGTTCGAGTTAATTACCCCATCATGTAACTTCTCTTATCATGTTCTATAATTCCACATCAGTTTTCTCATACTCCTTCTGGTCTCCTTTTACTTGGCTTCCTGGTGAGGACATGATCTATCATTCCCCCTTGGTTTTCTCATATTCCTTATGGTTTCCTTTCACCNTACTTGGCTTCCTGGTGAGGACATGATCTATCATTCCCCCTTGGTTTTCTCATATTCCTTATGGTTTCCTTTCACCTGGTGGAGACGAGTCGCTTGCTCTGCCATTCCAACTGCGCGGCACAGAGCGAGGCCTGCCCATGCAAGTTAGCCTACAGTAGCACTGCGCGCACATGTCAAGTACACTTTAAGTCCACTTATAATCATATTTGGATGTAATTTCCTAACCCTTTAAGATACAGCTAACAAATTCATAACATAGGCAAAACTCGCCACGAAGGAAAAGGGTTGCAGGGTAAAGTATGCTGTAGACATACTTACAAGCATAGTTGGCTGTAATTTCCGAACCATTTAAGATACAGCCACCAAATTAATAGCATAGGCATCATCCCCGACAACGAAAAGGGCACCAGGGTCAAGTATGCACTAGGTATACTGATAAACATAGTTGACTGTAATTTTCGATGTTTAGGGCAAGAAGGCCTTAAACATGCTTATAAGCATAGTTGGTTGTAATTTCAGAACCATTTGTTGATATAGTCACCAAATTCATAACATTGTCTTCGCACCCGACAACGAAAAGGGTCGCAGGGTCAAGCATACTCTAAAGCCACTTACACGCATAATTGCCTGCCATTTCCCACCCACTGACTATACGAATAAAATTTATATCATAAACATTTCATCTGATGAACAGTGTGGTAGGGTCAAGTAAACTTAACGGCATCTTGAAAGCACAGTCGACCGACATTTGACGTCCACAGAACCTATAACCATCGAATTCATTACATAGACATCGCTGCCGACAACGAACATGCTGGTTTTATCAATTATGCCCTAAGCCGTCGCATAAACATAGTTGGCTACCATTTTCCACCCACTGGAGCTATAGTCACAAAATTCATTACATAGGTTATCACTTTCGACGACGAAAACGACCCCAGGTTTAAGTACACCTTACGCCTTCGTATAAGCATAGTTGGCTGCCATTTAAAACCCACAGAAGCTATAGTCACAAAATCCATATGATATGAATCACATCTGATGACAAAAAGGGTAGTGTGGACAAGTACACCTTAAGCCCTCTTATAAGCATACTTGCCCATGTTTTCCACACACCGAAGCTACGACCACAAGGGCTGGTGGCACAAGTCATTATTAGCCTAGGTAACACTGAACTACAAGTCATATATTGAAAAATAAAGTGGTATACAATTGTACTGATAACAAGACATACATAGTCGCAGGTTACACTGAAACATGTACATGTTAATATCAATAAACATCATCAGCCTAACGCTAGGGTCGGGGTAACCATGAGTAAAATATATGAAACCACTCAATAAATGAAAAATCTGTCACGTAACAAACAATAAAGGACTGGCATATATGCAAGTACATCACAAGCATGATGTCATGTCGAGTCACAATATATAAATAATACCCGATAGAGCCACAGTGAACAATAGTGATATCAGTGTTGCTATCATGCCAAGAAGTTTAGTAAAAGCGAGAATGTATGCCGACATGAGAAGGACGAACACAAGGGCCAACCACAAAAATTACTACAATATGTTAAGTGCGATAAACTTTATACAACCAGCAACAAGGCAGCCGAAATTCCTAATACAGTATACAAAAACATTTATAGAGTTCAGCTAAAAGGCCACTTGACTCGTGAAATTTTCCTGTCTCTAATAATTATGAAGGGAAGTAGGCATATAACAAGGAAATTTTTTATGCCAAATTTATTTTCAAAACACAGCAACGTCTTGCTTAAAGTTACGACTGCATGATCAATTTTTTTTAACACGGGGTGGCTATTCGTCGACGAATCACAGGCGCTCTGTAGGATAGCAGCACTCCTACTGGATAAGTCAAATGGGGAAATAGCGCCATATACAGACGGAAGCGAATGGAGGAAATGCAACATTAGGCATGTAAACGGTACGTTGAAAACTACCCCAGCGATAAGACACTGGGCTTAATGTTGTTGTTTACAAGAAACAATGGAAGGCTATACAACGAACGGAATTAAGAAAATAAGCGAAGCTTTCTGAAGTTACCTGTTAACCGTAAAAAGAATAGAGCCATTTCTCAAGTCTAAAGGAAATATTTCCCGTTTGCGTAAAGGATTAATCATTACATTTTTATACTGCGGAAAAATTCGTTGTAAAAAAGTAGCAAATGGCCTAATAGTTTTAATCCTATCAGGGACAGCTCGTACATTTAGCTAATAACGAGAAGAGTAATTCCATAATCCTTCTTTTACACGTTTGCGTTCACCCGATTTTAAATTGCTATCGATAATGAGAGATCACACACAGATGCTTTATGCAGATTTTTTTGACCAAACAAAAGCATTTCGTGGATTTTATTTTACATTCCGATTGGGTGGAAAAAAGGGGGGGGGGGGGAATAAAAAATACTTGTTTTGCTGCGCTCTTTAACTTGTTTAGCTCGCTAAACTGTTTGACGACAGCAACCACGCACAAATATTACCCCTCAATCCCCGCTCCGAGGCAAACCTATCTCTCGACGTGGGAATTATTACGAGGCCCCAAAGCGTAGTCCGATAGAGGGATCGTCAGCGGGGTACTTGGGCCCTTCTTGCTTCCCACCGGGCAATTCTATTTGCATGGGCCAACAATGCATTAACATGGAGCGCCCATAGTTGGCCAGGGGGTGGAGGGTGTGTGGACACGGCATCGGGCGCTCCCACCCCTCCCAGCCCTTATACTCAACCCCCTCATGATTTACGAGTATCATTGGCCGGGCAATTAGGGGGAGGAGGAGGAGGGCAGGCGTGCGAGGCAGGGTGGGTGTCGGAGTCCGTGAGGNCAACGTGCTGGCCAGGCCAGGCCCTGGTAATTATTTTGCACGCGTCGCGAGCCCCTGGACGCCCCCGCCTGAATACCCGATGGGCCGGCGACATGCACGGCAAAATAAACTGCGCTGTTTACGACCCGGCACCGGGGGGTGTGGGGAGGGGAAAAAAAACCCTATATTTTATTCTAGTACACGTGAAGCGCCGTCGCCCTTCAGCCGCAAGTTGTGCTTACGGCGGGACTTTTGTGCCCCCTCAACTCCCTCGGCCAACGAATCTCGTTTTGTCGCTAACTAACTGGAACAGGAAATTTTTGCGCATTCAGCAACCAGCCCACAAGCTATACGCCAGAATACCATGCACACTTGAGATATTTTTTCCGACGGCTACTGACCTAGTAAACAGTATAATGTTTTACAGCGTCGATAATGAAGTACGAGATTCGATCATTCTTCTCTTCAAGGTTTGTTATTAACTCGAAAGTCATCATGATCCATTTTTAATTTACTGGCATGAATATGCGTCTGAGAAGGCGCTCTTCTCAAATGATACTGCGGAATATTTCGGCAATTTATTAATTTATATCAGGGAGGCGTTAGACTTTTTAACTGTCGGGCTGATAGTGGACAAAAATATAGAGAAAAACAGCAACTTTGGAATATGATGACCTTATCGTCAGTTCACTACTTATAAAATTTTGTTTAGACTTTTCACGGTTAATTGTGCAATTTTGAATCAAGCCTCGAAAAATGTCACTGCACCTACCCACATACAATTGAACGGGCACATTGATGGGCATGAGCCCCAGTAAACTTGGTACGGCTCTCAAGACCTCGCTGTTAAGAGCCGCCCAAATCTCTTCACTCACTCACCAAGTAAAGTTGGTAACGTCGGATAGGAATTAGTTCTATGTTATAATGTTGAATTAAAGTGTTAGGTCAACATTTGTGAATACTGAAATAATTCCTTTAGCTTTCTGTTTTTAATGCACATTAATGTAAAAATTAGCAAATATAAAATATTTCCTTTTCTGATAATTTTACAGTTTTACTTGGCCGATGCATAAAGTGATTAGGCCAAACGACAATGTAAATATTACAAATGGTGGTAGAATACAAAACGTTCATACAAGTAGATATTACGCAGGGCTTTTAAAAGTACTCAGTGTACTGTGAACAGATTAGAGCCTATAACGCGAGTTTGCGGTTTCAAGTCCCGAGTATAACTGGCGTGTGTATGCCAATTTAATATGGAAGTTTAAGTTTAGTTTACCTGCTCCCTCTTTAGCCTACTCCATAAAGCGTGAGGCATAATTAAGGCTTTTGTGTCTTCAAGTGTTTGCACGAAGAGTGACTAGGATATCAACTAACGCTGAACACCTAAACTGAAGTCTACATTTTTCTGGAACGGTCACAGCTCGATAACAGGGCTTGCCCAATTTGAAAACAACTATTTAGCTACAGTGATGCATTTCTTTCTGGAGATGTTCCGTATGTCGTAAATTTGTAAAATTAATCGCGGCGCAATATTATACTAAAGGTCTGTGCAAGAATGTAAACCTGCTCAGGCAGAGAATGTATTATGGTAGTATTCTCCAACAATACCTGTTGCTGAAGTACCTTAGAAATCTTCCTGTTGGAGTACAAGCTGCTACAGGCTGATCGCGGTTAAATGGCCACTTCCGAAAGTCCTGCTTAAGATTTTCTTTTCTCCACATTTTGTATTTTTTCGCCGTACGTAAAATTGACATTATCATGGGCATCTTAACTTTATTCATGCGTCGGTCATGAGAAAACGTGACATTTTTGGGGACTTAAAAGTGTCAATAATATGGCATTCCGTACTCTAGTGCATATACAGCAGATAAACACCAACTTGATATGCCATAAATACAACGTCAAGACTTGGCACTGTTTTTCTTAAATCGCTGACAACACAACTGGCAGCCTGCATTCCAGCGTGTATGGCATCATCTATAGTCTATTTGCGGTTTCTTCACACTTTTTGAATAAACCCTTTAACAAATCACCTTAGTATGACGTGTTTGGTTGTCTCCTAAATCTGCCACGTAGCACAAGTGTTTTATACTTTTTTTAACTTAAAAGTATCTTATTTTTGGTTAAACTTAACTTTTTATTACTTTGTATTTCTATATTAATATATTTTCTTTATAATTAATATGAATAAAGCAGAGAAAAAATATGTGTGTTGGTAATGCCTAGTAGTAAATAGTTCTTATGCAAAATATTATTACACTGAGTGCAGATGAATGCGGTGAGTTGTCACTAGAGTAATTTTCTAGACTTACCTAAGCATTGTTTGCATGAGGCGGAGGAATGCCCTGAAAGTATACCTTTAGCGGGGTTTCAGATGAATTGGAATTAACCGTGAATGAACTATTGTAATTAAATGGGCAGTAATTTTTTGGAAGGTTGATTTCATAAGTGCTCATTGTACCGTGAAAAGCCTATGTAAACTTTGTTCTAAAGCTTCGTGAGCTCAATTTTGCCACAAGATTTGTTACGTATCCCTAACTAACATGCTAGTGCTTTGTCTTTATGAGTTACTTTCGACTTTCCACGTCCAGTCAACCTGGCGTACGGGATTGAATGCGACTCCTTTCTGACTCGTGTATACAGCGGTTTTGTAGACGTAAGCCGGCACACAGTCACACTGACGAAGACCTTTGTGATGCGAGGAGCGGCATATAAAAAAAGTTTATACTTTTATCCCATTTTACTTGGCACGGCCCTCCCAAACCCACCGCCATCGAGTTTAACATTCACCGCTCCCCTTCCCACCGTCAATGTTCACGGAGTGCTGGTTTCTTCTAGTCTCTCTCGTTTCCCGGAAAACTGCGCAGGAGAAAAAAGGATGGTGGTCGATATGAAATATTTTCTTAAAATAATCCCTACCAAATGATGTGTGGATAATATAATGATCATGTAGTCACTGAATCTGTATCTGAATGGCACACACTCTCACAGAGAAACAAACGTTTGTAGATTTACAAGAGTATAACCACAGTGTTTGTTTATTTAGACAGTAGCACTAAAACGGACAAAAACGACTGTGTTTATCCCAAAAATTCACTGAACAGATTTTTAAGAATTCCACACTATTTCGAGGGTATCTCATATTGTGCCCTGAAACGCATCATTTATTAAAGAACTTTGTTAGCTGATCTTAAGATAAACTAAATGCGTAGTGACTAAAAATCAGAGGTTAACAGAAATCCACATAAAATACTAAGTTAATGATGTAATTTTATATGTTTCTAACAACATTTCATAAATTTACAACCATGTTTAATATTTCCAACATTTTCCTTGTGGTACATCAGGGAAAAGGTTTGGCATTACAATAGACTTCGAAAAATTTTCTTGTAAATGTGTGTGTTTATATAAGGTTCACTAAATGCTTTTTAAAACAACTTTAAAAATAAAAACAGTGCATGTAAATACACGTATTAAAAAGAATTCTAATTGATTCCACTCTGACATATGCTGTTCACGGTTAACTGAGCACTTTTGAAAGCCCTTTTTAAGATATACTTGTATGCCCATTGTATATTCTTCCGCCATATGTAAAATTAATATTTCCAAGAGTCTTATCACTTTATTCATGCGTGGGTTAAGTAAAACTGTGAGATAACTAGAAAAATAAGTATTTGACAAATTTCTTATACTCAAATTCATTAAAAAGCCATGAAGCAGAAGAAATACTTTCAGTATTCAAAAATGTTTACCTAGCACTTTTGATTTAACGTTAAGACATGGAACTACTTTCTCTCCGTCGCGTCATTATCAAATTAACTGGACGCATGCCACTCAGTGTGCCTGTTGAAATATAAACAAGTACGGGGAGTGAACAGTCTTTACACAGGCTCGCGAATGAAGGAGAAGTCTCCCGTTGGCGTATAGTCGGAACAGTCCGATGTCGCCGAACAAGCTCCCGGCAAGCCCACTGTTGTAGGGGCTACCTTCCCATAGCGACCTCGTAGCGCGGAGAAGTGGTTCCTCTCGAGCGCCAGTGATTTTTGACTGTGGGTAGGAACTGTTTCAGAGGGCCAAAGGAGGCACGTAGCGGGGGAGGGGAAAGCCAAAACGCTCGCGTGCGTGCTGCGGTTCCATTTGTAGCGCGCGGCGGACAGGAGGCCTCGGGAAAAGAAAAGATGGCAAAGGGGGCAGGAGGTGGCCGATGATAGCCTCGCGTGAGGCCGCACGTGCCGAGCTGCTGGCACTCGCCCCCTCCACCACGGGACACGTGACCTCAACAGTCGCCAGTGCCTGCACAGATTCACTCCACAGACAGCAATTGTACAACCTAGTTTACTCTCTTTCAGTAGTCTAAAACGGGCTAGTGGAAGTGTCCAGTGTCAATATGACAGGCAATGACAGCTACTAGAAGCTTGTAAATAGGCCGGGTAAATAACTAAACCAGGGACAATCCGAGAATTTATGGGACAGCGGCTGGGAGGACAACAACATGGAAGAGGTTTGTTTCTGCTGACCTACTAGCCATCGAACAAAGAGAGCCCAGCTAAGCGCCTTTCCACTGGTGTGTATTTGTGTGAGCATTGTGACGTCACGTGTTAGAAGGTACTTCGAGAAGCTGTTCACTTCTCTCGATCGGGCCTTATCCACTATGCGTCAAAATACGCACGAACTGCTTGCCCGAGAAAGCCCTCTCATGGCCATGGTGGAGGAGCGTATTTGTTGCATACCAATGCCCGAAGTAAGGGTTCGGGCAGTAAACAAAACCCCCTGCGTGGGCAGCTGTTTCCACGGTCTGCTCCTTCCCACTCCAAATATCGGTTTCTGGATCCACCTCTTTGATCTTTAAGCTCTCGGGGAGGAGGATCGCCTTAAGACGGATCGCCCCTACATGCCTGTCAAGACACCAAATAAGGCTTTTTCACAGAACTTTGTTTCAAAGGCACTCCAACCGCAACGCCAAGTATGAGGTAGTGGAAAGGCCACTTCACTGACCCATGAGTGCTGGGGCCTAATCATTTATGTTCTAGCCATCGTTTCGTGTGATGGTTTCGTTGCTATTTACGGAGATGACTAGTCGCTGAAGTGACGACAATACAGTGAGAATCGTTCAACTCTACTACAAAAATGTAGTTCTGAAGGTCGTCTATGCAACTCTTCCTCCAAGATATCAAGTTACTCTTCATTTAGAAACTCATTAAATGGAACACAGCGTGGCTCGCGAAATGACCTATTACTGAGACAGCTATGAACGGAACATGACAGAAACTTGAAAGAGCCAGTAGTTGACCAACACAGGAGGAATGAGTTGGCCCACTGGGTATGTCAAATACTGCGTGAATACTCGGGGCCAGTAGATGTCCCACATCAGGAGCTGGGACCGAGTAGAATTGGCTAACAGCTCGCCTGGACAGTGAGTCAGTTGCTGATCCATGCATTTCTATCACAGCATCCCAGCTGCTTACCTGAGACATGCACTAGTCCCGAACATTCGTGCTGGTCTAGTAGCTGGCCTACCCAGTGGGCCGGCGCACTCATTTCATTTTAATCAGCTACTGCCTCTTTCAAGTAACTCCCATGCTGCGTTTACACCCGTTCAAGTAACAGGTCAGTTCGCGAGCCATGCTATGTTTATTTTATGAACTGTGCGAGTGATTGGCATACAATGCCTGATGTACATTATGTGTTCCTTCATAACATTAATTATAACCTGGTAGACGAATTGGTGGCTTTATCTATTTGTGTACTGTTTTCAAACAATCCCTCAGTATTCAATTTTTTATGGTAGAGTTCAACCAATCTCACTGTCTAGTCGTTACTTCAGCGATTATTTACCTCTTGGAGACTTGACGATCATACTACTTTCCGTAAATTGTGACGAAACAATCACACTAAACTGGGCCGCAGCACGCAAGGGTCAGTAAATGGAGCTTCTGTGTCCACATTTGCCTAGTAACTGTCTGGGTTGGGTCAGTCAGGATGGTGGGGGAAGAAGGCGCATGGTGAAGGAGGGCCAGTGGGCCAGAAGAAACAAATCTCTTCCAATAAGCTGTTATTCCAGTCGCTGGTGCACAATTTCCGGACTGTCCCTCGCCAGCTACTTGCCCCACCTGTTTGCGCGCTTCCAGCAGCAATCTTGTAGCCACTGACACCTTTAATGGCATGTTTTGGGCCAGCTACTGGAAGTGTGTAAACCAGGCTATAAGGTTGGATTCACAAGAGCCCATACACCCATCAGTCCTATGTCCATCCAGCAATAATCCGTCTGTCATTTTTCACCGGGTAGTTGACTAGCGAGCCACAACAATCCATTGTCCGTTCCATAAGGCAAACTTTCAGAGTGATAACTCATCATTACTATATTTCTTAGTTACAGATACATTTTCAGGGAAGGAATATTTCCGGGAAAGAATTTTTTTACGAATAGCAGGGTAAATAATAAACATTGGAAACATGAACGAATGCCGAGAAAGTTCCTACAAGGCTAATATATAGTGCGAATTAAAAAAAAATACGGCAAAACTATTTTTAAAACTATTTCACTTCACACATCTTGCACAGTAGCTACAAATAAATGGAACGATAAATCTTAATTTCGAAAAGATGTAACGATTTTGTTTCCACAGTCGGGGAACACAATAGCTATGGTACAGTCCATTATTTTTCTTCGGTGTCTTTGGCATGATAATTCTTTCGTGTAAATATAGTACAAATTCTCAGACTCTTTAAACTAATAAAGTTGTAATTTCTTCATAAACATTTTTGACCGTTTTCTGTTCTTTACTTCACCAGCAAAGATGAACAGATGTGTTAGTAAATAAAATAATATTAACGTTCAAGGAATGTCGTCAGAAGATGGTGTCTCATCAGACCATTTGTCAAAAGTGAAAGTTTAGTAAATATCTGAAGGATTGATGGAAAAATTTGGCCTTGCAATTGGCTGAAGACCCTATGATCGCCGAACGATCAGACTACTAATTGGTGCGACGGACTATTGTTGAGTCCAGCCTTAAACTGGTGTGCATGTTTCTATCTAAAGTCCTATAGTAAGATGAATACATTTTTTTGCTAAAATCTTCTTTTTCATGTAGCTTTATTCAATTTCCACGATTGACTGGTATATTTTTCAGAAGGAAATTCTTTGTAGGCGTATCACTGCTGGAGTGGCAGAATTCTCACTCTTGTCAAATGGGTAGCTTAAGACAACGGAAATTATGGCAAAAAAACATGCGCGTTGTTTGTGCGAAAAGAAATACATCTCTGCTTAGAGATATTTCACAAGTAGGCAAAACAGAGTCATAATATTTACCATACACTTAGAACTAAGTTCATTATCTTAACTAACTACTCAGTCAACATGTTCATAACTGTACAGCGTTATGTTGACTGCAATACTGAAATCATAGGGCGTGAGCATATTTAAAATTAATAAGCAGATGTTCCTATTATGATAAACGTTTAATGCTGGTACGTATAACTTTGTAATCAGAACATATTCATAATATATTTTACTGCAGTAGAATTTTCAATCATGTATTTCAGTGCAGCAAATTTACACAACGCGCAACGTTTGAAAATGGCAAGAAAATGCAATGATTAACAACTGAGTGGCAACATAATGTTTGGCTGATTAAAACAACGAAATTAATTTATTAATGGTATTATGTATCCGTAGCTGCCGGAGGAAACACGACTGGCAAATTCAAAGGAAAACTGCTACAATCTTATATGGTACCACATTTTACAAAACGCTGCAGCGTCTAGCTTGTCTTCAGGTATGACCTATGCATATCTGAAGTGGCTGAACTGTTTACATACGAACCGCAAACGTTCAGTATACTTGTTTTTTTTCTATAATAATATAGTAAACGAGTTCTCAATTGACCAGCGAAGTTAACAAACTTGAGCTATAATAAAATGAGCGTTTCCCCGGGGTAAAACTATTGGTTGCTGCTGACACACCAAGTATTTTATAACTGGTCGTTTATTGTTACACGGATCTGCTGAAAACCCTTCCATTGTTTCCAAAGTGTCAATTATCATAAGAAATTCGTATGTACTTTTCACACTCAAAATGCCTTCATTTGCAACACCCGAAACGAAAAATTAGTGTGTACTTTCAGGAGGTAATTAACTATGGACCAGTTGCGGACCTAAAGTTCAAGTACGTACAATACATACAAAGAAAGAATAGCATACTGCAGCAGCCACGTGCGGTGAAAATGCAGACAAATTCTGTACGGAAGGATTTTCTTTTCTGCAGATAGTGTCTTGGATCGTGCGTGTTTACCGCGCGTCGCATTTTTTTTCTCTCTCTCGCGACTCGACATTCGTCGCAGACTGGTACNAAACGAAATGTTAGTAAGGGGGTTGGGGGGGACATCCATCCCCACAAAAACGTCCCCTGTGCCAGGACACCGCAGGCAGGGTTATTCCTGAAGCGAACGGGGTAAAACAGGATGGTTGAATGAGTCGGGGATATTATGTGGTTGGTGTATGAGGGGAGGGGGTGGAGGGGAGGCGGAGGTCCCTCTGAGTTACCGCATTTAATAGAGTTATTTATTCCGGCTCTGGCGTGCTGACGCTAACTTTACGAGGAATTTCCTTATCTGCCCTGCCTCATCCGTCCTCGCCTACGACGAGTTACGAAAATACACGGGCTTATTTAAGTGGCACCACTGGTGACGGCGTACCGCACTATACGACTTCCGATACAAGTCAAGTAACCACCCGGGAGATTCACGCAAATCCGCAATGAGATTCAAAACTGGGCACAGGAGTATAGCTATACATAGCTGCGTCCCGCCTTCTTTACAACACGAGCACCAAATAAAACAAGCGCTACGTGAATGGTTGAATCGGCATAAATGTTGAATATATTAGTGTTTTCCATAAAAAGTTGTATATAAAAAAATACTTGCTTACACTTGGAACACTCCACCCCATTGATTTCCGAGTAGGAGTGCAGATACTCCGACCACTACATCGTGAAACCTCGGAACACGACAAGGCTATGTATGGCTAGCCTTCCTGCTGATTCGTCGTGTAAACTAACGCTGTTTCGAGCGCCCATAACATTACCCGGGCCTGCATCGTGTTCCAAAACAGTGTGTGAAGAAGGAAATACGAGTGTTGCAGACATTTACTATGAAGAGGCGAGCCATACACATCATTAGAAGTTGTGAACAACAAACATGCACTGCTAACATGTGACGTGAAAAACGAAGATGTTACAACTGTCCAGGACGTCGAGAACGAAAATTTGATCTCTAATTCAGCTGGTGATGATGAGAAATATGCATATTCTACTGATGATGAAGTGCCGACATCTGCAAAACACAAGCGTACACGTGTTTCAGAAGATAAGGGCTACTTGAAGTTGGGGCAGCAGAAACGCAGATTCGAACCCTGTACTCTAACCCAGAGGTATCTCGCAAACTACTCATCACGGAAGAACATGTATCGCGAACCGTCTGCGAAGAGTGAAGTGACGTCTAGCTACTTATTTTTTTGAAGACTCCAAAGACCTGGTTTATAGACTGCGGGTGTTGGTTCCATTGCAAAGAAGTGGATATATTTATGTCAGTGAAGAGATAAATTTGATTATTGATGAACTCAGAACCAGAGGCTTTATTGAATGACATATTATGTATGTGCGTGTTTTGTTTATAAATAGGAATAAATACAAAAAAACGTGTTTTATTTTTTATATTCCTACCACTATGCTTTTATAAATGTCCCATAGACTGCAAGTATTTGCGGTGAACATATATGGAGTACAGTTATGTACAAATATTTGTTGGAGACACATTTCATTGTAGGCTGCGAGGTTATAAGGATTTTAACTATATATTTACACATACATGCTCAGCATACATAATTGTCACAATACTTGTACTCACTTCCTGATGGACCAAAAACATTGTCTTTATACTTTTTGCTTAGACACTTGAAGCTGTCACTTCAGGTAAACACTACGTTGCTGTTATCACAGTGTTAAGTTTTGAAGTCGATGGTGAATGAACAGTTACTATATTCATGTTGTATGACACTAGAGCTGCTAGTAAATTTCTTGCTACAATAATTCCACTCACTTCCCGATGAACAACAAACATTGACTTTGCACTTCTTGCTATGCATATTCAGACTATCACTGCGGGTGAACACTACGTCGCCGTTAAGGAAGTGGTAAGTCTTGTATGCAATGCTGAACATGCAACGGCTACTTTCATGTCGTCGTGATGTAAGGAACGAATCACCAGAGTCTCTTGATGTTGGCGATGCAGTTAATGTTACAAATGGTAAGTCTTCAACCAATGATTCCGTCTTCATATTGCAACAGTGTACGCGATCGCGGTAGATGATTGCAGACGTAAANGTAAGTCTTCAACCAATGATTCCGTCTTCATATTGCAACAGTGTACGCGATCGCGGTAGATGATTGCAGACGTAAAGATCTGCTTTCTGCCATGCACGACAACGAAGTGAAAACCATTTTTTACTCGCTGTATGCTTGTGTACCAAAACCACTACATGACAGTTCGTAATAGGTCGTAGAATACATTTTTATAACAAGGTGGAGAATGAAGTTGCATGTCAGGGAAATTAACTCGCTNGTTCGTAATAGGTCGTAGAATACATTTTTATAACAAGGTGGAGAATGAAGTTGCATGTCAGGGAAATTAACTCGCTAAACTCGCTAAAATATTAGGGGGCCTGCACCCCTAAGAATTTCTCCTTCTTGGACTCGCAGGTCAATGTGCTTAAGCCTTAAAGGCTTCTGCACTTACCTTGGCATATTTCATGAACTTGGTGAAATGAATGAACATGGTAGAATGATTTCGTGGGTGATATTGAATAGTGTTATGCTTGGCCATCGGGGATCCCCTCCTCCACCTCCTCACACCCGCAGCAGTATTAATATTGCGGCCGAAAAGTGGGAAGGAGGTTGTAGCCACTGGAACCTCCACCCGACCCCTCAGACACCATTGCTGGCATCATGAGCAGCCTGGCTTTAAGTTTCCAGTCTGGAGAATGCAGCTCTTCACATATCTGCTCTCGAGCCGCACCCAGCTGCAGTTTGTACCTCCCCTTTTTTAGAGAGCCCTGTAAGGTGTAACTCCCTCAGGCCCCCCTTGGAAGGGGGAGTGGTAGTGATCGGACTTGCGGGTGTTATCCTCGCCAGAGGTCAGGGAAATTAACTCGAACATTCTTCAGACAATATGGGTGGAGTTGGCACGGAATGACAGAGCGTGAAATGCTTGTAAATGATCGCGCAATGCGGCTGTCTACTGCACAATTTTCACCGCATTCCACCTTCTTGTGCAAGTAGCCAGCCACATTGTACAAAACACATGTTTTTCGGGAAATTCGGGACATTTTTAGGGAAATTCTGGCGATTTTGAGCGTTTTTGAGTTGAAAAAAAGAAAATCCATGACGGTGGCAGCGTGTCCACAGCCTGCACCAGAAAGCATTATTTCATTGTACTGTTGAGCAGTAATACACAGTCTTACGAAATTCGGCCTCGCACTGTTATTACTTGCACAAGACAGCTGTTCCTGCTATCGCTACTGCTGCTTCATATAGCCTCAAGTACGCTACAAGGGAAGGTGGAAGGGGTNCAAGACAGCTGTTCCTGCTATCGCTACTGCTGCTTCATATAGCCTCAAGTACGCTACAAGGGAAGGTGGAAGGGGTAAGGATAATGCACATTACATATTCAGCAACTAACATTGATCTGTATGGAATGCAGATTATAAATCAAAATAAACTATTTTGTTTCTTTTTTTTCTGTTTCATGATTACTGTATGTACCACCCGTTAAACACATATATCCCGTACTTGAAAACATGCTAAAATGAATGCGGAACTAGGACGGACGAGTGTCTTGGTATTTATCTATTCCAGTTAATCCCATATGGTCATTATTTATAAAACAAAATAACTGCACATCAGGTCAGGCCGTAAGCATTAAAGCCGTCGGCCAATATCTACCTTGGCACTGCATTAAAACTGAACTGTTCCAAATTCTACGAACGTAGCCATAGCTTTAGCAATTGAATACGCAACTGGAAATAGATACATTAAAATGGCATCAAAATTATTTTTCTGCAAACGCGTTCTATTATTTCCCAGTTACGTGTCCTTGAAGTGTTTCTCATGTTAAAATGTTTCGTGAATTAAAATTAAAATGTAAACAGAATTTGCAGGATGATTTTACTGTAAAATAAAGTTAAAATTAATTTTAAAATATAATAATGTTTACTAAATTATAATTATTAAAAATTTTAATGCGGACTGGTATTGTTTTTATCAATAAATATTGATGAATAACACACACATATGTGTATGTGTGTGTGTGTATCAAACGATGGAAAGAGGTTTCCATTAAAGGACTATTGAATTTGTGATGTGGGAAACCCACTTACATATTAGCAAAGATATAAAAATACAAAAACTTATGAAAACCAGCAAATGATGACCTCATTGCACAGCTTAAGAGCACGATGGCCTGTCCAGTGGATGCGAGTGCCGCAATTCTTGGCAGAGGTCGTGTGGACGGGAGCATCGGTATCCGTTACGAGAATTCGCATGCAAACTAAAATGGCGGCGTCCATTACGATGCACTTAAAGGAAACCCTTACAGATATCGGTTCTCAAGACCTCGATGTAAAGAGCCGCCCATATTTCTTCACACCCTTACAGTCCTGTACGGGGACTTCGGAAACAGCGTGCGCGTCACTCGGATAAAAACAATTAACCCCTTCAGGTGGGTATGGCCTTGAATTGTAAGATGAACGATACAGTCAGAGTTAAGTCTAGAAGGCCACCGCTGGTGGATGAAAAGAGAGGAGGAAAACCGATAACTGTGAGAATACATTAGACGAGTTTGCGTTAATGAAGCGCTATAAAAAACAAATTGAGCGCCACTGGAAATTGTTAGCGTCGGAAATGCTTAACAATTTGGCCGATAATGAAATTCTGGGAAAAGCGGCCCACGCACGTACGAGTCCGGCACGCGAGTCCAGCTCGGCGAGTGTGGCTCGAGAGCCAAGCTCGGATAATTCTGACCACACACGAGACCAACAGACGCCAAGCTATGCTCAGTTGCCAAAATGAGTTTGTCGAAGCAAGTAGCGGCTGCAGCCATCGTACTAGACGAACTGTGGTGTGTTCGCGAGGAGTAAGAATAAAACGAGGAAATTGTAGGCTACTAGAAAGACCACGTTTCAAACATTTAAATCTGCGGAACTTTATTAGAAAGGATATTCCTGCGACTACAAAAACTACCACAGAATGTCTGACGACGATGTAAATGTTTTGCTAGCAAAAGTAATACAGTTTATTGTGAAACCATATTTTGTGATGCGAAATGCTATCACTGCACGCCTCGCAGAGACTCTTCGTTTCCTCGCCACAGGACGGACGTTCAAGGATATTAAGTTTGACACTCTCACTTCACCTCAAGCCTTGAGCATAATTATTCCGAAGACCTGCAAGGCTGTATACAAGACCCTAAAAGGAAAATATTTGAAGGTAAGAAAAATTTAAATAATAATAATATTTTGTATTTATTTACATTTCAACATATTACTGAGATTTTACATTGATGCAGTATGTATATATAGACGCCCCTATTGACTATGGTTAGTTCCAGGGGAAAATAACGTTTGCAAGCTCTCGTTTCAGGGAAGTGATGATTGGAATGACATGTTGCTGGTAATGGCGAGCGTGTGTAGTTGCTAGATGCTATAGATAGGGAAGTTGACATGCATTCGCCAGGTGAGTAATCATAATCATAAATGGAAGTGTGTGGCGTAAGCTGTTTAATTCTACTTTTAAAACAGAACGTCATTAATCAAGATATCAGCAATGTCCCTTTGTGCGGTAGGTATTTGCCGCTGTTTTCCAGCGTAAGTTTTACCTAGCGCATCACATTCATCGTCTTGTTCGTTAAAACATGCATTGCTCTTTGTAGTAAGCCATGAGGCCGTTCGCCTGCAGTACTGTCAGCCGTTTTCGTCAAGGTTCTTTTTTTTTTTGTTACGTGGTGCTCCACGATGATTCCCGACGTTCCTTTACCTTCATCTGACACCTCCTTGCCCTGTAGTGCTACTGAAACATAAGAAAAACACATCTAGAGTGCATTTGCACGGACTCATTGGCAAAATACACGTATCCAGTTGTCTTTGAAAAAAAAAAAAAAAGGATATATGAAGACAGACCACCCAACTACTAACTGTTGGAACTAGCGTAATACAAGTCGTCATTAAATAGTGGTATAGTGATTACTGAGAGATGAAATATTTATGTCAATTTTGTGTCAGCGTACCTATGTTACTGCGTTATTATGATAGCCTGTTACTAAGACTATATTGTTTTTGTTTTAGTTCCCCACCTCTTTAAAAGAATAGCAAAGGGTTGATAGAGAGAGTTTAGTCAATAAGTAACTTCCCTAATTATGGCTGTTTCGACGGGAAGCATATAGCTAATGAGAACTCTTCAGGTGAAGGATCATTCTACTTTAAATAAAATGATACCATAGTATTGTTTTGTTGGGACTCGGGGATGCAAATCTGGAGTATATTATGGCAGATTTAGGATGCAACGGCCGGGTTTAAGATGGCGGTGTAAGAAGAGACTTTTTTTTTAAAAGAATGGAGAACTTTTTCTTTTAAAGAATGATGATACAGTGGGGAACATGAACTTTGTGTTCATTGCAGATAAGACTTTCTCACTGCGCGAAAATGTTTTGAAACCCTTCCATCGTACAGACCTTATGTACGACAAAAAAAAAATACAAATATAGATTACGCCGTGCGAGACGCTGTGTAGAAAATTCATTTGAAGTACTTGCGGCGAGTTTCCGAGTGCTTCATACATAGATTAACTTGGCGCCATCAAACGTTGATGACATTGTGACGACCTGTGTCGTTCTACACAATATCCTTCGGAGGCGTAATATAACGCAGTCTATACCTGGGTCGAAGATGGACAGAGATAATCTGGAAGAAGCGTGTGTTGAGGAAAGAGGCTGGAGACAAGAGCGACCTCAAAGACGTTTTGATTTGGTTCGTAATGTGCGTCAGGTAAAGACTACAACTGAAACATCTGCCATTCTAGACACTTATGTTCAATACTTCGACGGGCCAGGAAAGGTACAACGGTGAGCAACCGGCATTGTGCTAAATTGTACGTTTGAGGTACAATGCAAGGCCAATTTCCTACAGCTAATAAACATCATGGGTGAAGAGACTGAATTCCGAGGTTTCCGAAATGCTTCTGGTAATACCTTAAAACATTTTTGATTATCGTTCCTACTTTCTGTTCATTATTGGTCGATGGTCGTTTCGGGATGTATACCAACTTCAGACAGTTGCACTCTAAAATATGTGTATTTTTGCAAGGCAAATCTTTGGAAACTCAGTTGCCTACGATATCATTTGCAGGTCTCCGCAACCTAAGTTATGTAAGGTTGGTACCACAAATGGCATTCAGGTTTAAAAAAGTTTCGTCAGTTATCAATTACTTTACTTGAATAGTTTACCTAACACACATCCTACTAATATTATAAATACGAAAGTCTGTGTGTGTGTATGTTTGTTACCACTAAGCTGCATAACTGCTAACCGTATTTCGATTAAATTTGGTATGTACGTACATTAGGTCCTGGAATAGGACATAGGATACTTTTTATCCAGGAAAACTGTACGGTTCCTGTGCAATAACAACAAAACAAAATTTNCCTGGAATAGGACATAGGATACTTTTTATCCAGGAAAACTGTACGGTTCCTGTGCAATAACAACAAAACAAAATTTTGCAACGGCTGGGAACGTGACCGAAATATTTTTTCCCTGNTCCTGGAATAGGACATAGGATACTTTTTATCCAGGAAAACTGTACGGTTCCTGTGCAATAACAACAAAACAAAATTTCGCAACGGCTGGGAACGTGACCGAAATATTTTTTCCCTGTGGTGTCAGAGTTTATCAGGCCGCCCAAGGACCTCTGAAATGGCTTAACGACTGCTATCAATCGATAACAACCGGGACCGAATATTTAACGTGCCCTCCGAAGGCCGGAAGTGCTCAGATGTTATGCCAGTAAACGGTCACCCATCCAAATGTGTGCCACTGGGAAAGTTACTTAACTTTGGTGATCGATTAAGGTCCCTCAGGCAAGCGCAAAAGGTAGTACCTAGGTACACTGATTTCTAAAGCTACAACTTGATGAAACTCACGTTTTGATTTTCATACATCGACGCTGGAAAGCGGAAATGTGGTAACTACGCGATAGTTGCACAGATACACTCCAAAAACAATACCCTACTTCTTGTCTATTGGGTAAAAAATATTTCCTTCCTTTTGGGTTGCTGTAATCAGTTAAAAACCTAGGTCAACATAGCATGATTTTATAATTAGGTTTTCACATAAATGAATTCTCTTTTCCCAATTTATTTATTAGTGTATCACTGTAAAACTCAATTGTACCCGGGCGAAGCCGGGTCGGTTCGCTGGTGTAACATAAATTTGACTTCTTGTATTACAAAAACGGCGCTTGTAAAGTTACAACGAATACAATTTACAAGGTTTACAATTGTATATTTATACATGTCTATACTTGTACAAAGAATGTCTCACTAAATTTTACAATACTTTTTTCAGTGTACGTTACCTCTGTCAAAGCCTGTTGATTGTAGTCCGCCAACATCTTCAGATTCGACATCCAAATTACGTATGCTCTCTTCGGGACTTTCTTGATCTGCCGTGATAAGAAGCATATCCTAGTACCATAACGTAAACTGACGTCAATCTCCGACGCACCACTTCTTCTGGTATCCCGAACGCGGCGCGGTTCTTTTATAAACGAGGCCCGGATATTATTATTTTTTTTACAAAATACAAGTTTGCATCAGTGATCTTCTCCCGTGTGTACTGCACGAGTAGATCCCAGGCCTCATCCCGATTTGCCCTATTTGCATAGTCAGCACTACGCACCTTCCACAAAACAGGTAATTCCTGGTACTCTTCCAAAAATATTGCCACAAATGCAGGACTCGTGAACGTTTTGTTCGCCAACCTCGTGACAAGACAGACAACGTACTGTCTGAGCGTGTCGATACAAGAGCCTGGATCCCGACTCATCACACATGTACGAGCCAGGAGCGAGCCGAGCCACGCCAGCCTCGACTCGCGTGACACCGAGCCCGGCTCGTGACACCCCACACACGGACGAGTTTCCCTCTTTGGAAGCCGAGTCGAACCGGCTCGCGAGCCAGACTCGTACGTGTGTGGGCAGCTTTTAAGGCTTAATTACGATGTTGGTCTACATAATTAGCGGCAATGGTAAAGAAAACAAGAACAAGCAAATGGTAGTCATCATTCTTCCGGAGGCCGCCGTCCAATTAGCTTACCACGAAGGCATTCACGTGTCATGGGGCACATACCGCGTCCAAATAAACATCAGAAAGACCACGAATAGTACGTGAGACACACTATGTGTTTCCTAATATTAGTTACACGTTCATAGTGCTTGTAGAACATAACATACGTTTTATTAGGAACCCATACCCGAAAACGTACCATGCTTTGAGAAAAACCAAATCGAGACTTTAAAATATCACATTTCTGATGGGCGGATGAGTGTTGCAGACGTGAATTCCAATTCCATTGCAAAAATGTTTCCCGTTATTTAATTCCCATATTTTTTTTATTTGCAGTTCCAGTTGCTTTCTCGGCATCGCATCCTCCACTGCGATAGCTGCTCCATGTTCCACCCACCAATTTGACTGCAAGCACAGTAACTGTGAAGCGTGTTCTGGTACACACTTGTTTAACAATGCCAATCGTGTGCTGAGCACCTTGTACATGGATCTCGCTAATACGACTCTTGTGGAATCACGTTCGATTTTTTTTTTTGCAGCACGGCACGTTTATTCAAACCATTATCTACTCTGCATCCTCTACAAACAACAGGAATTTGCAAAAGGAATGACCAAACATCCTGTATAATATTGTATATGCTCATTGATGCTATCAAATATTTAGTACCAAAGTGCTGTAAAAAAATCCGCAGTAAAATTGTTTTACTGATAATATAGACAAATATAAGTAAAATTTACACACTTTTGCAGATTAATACGTCGAGAATTTATAGGCTTGAATAATTATAGCGCAGGATATATTTCTAAAGTAATTTTTCCAAGCATGAGACAGCTCGCACATAAGTATATACTGAGAATCACAAAATTATGTCAATATTGAATTTAAAGGGCAATAAAACACTTTGTAACAAATTTCCGTCCCACAAAATGTTACTTGCACGACCTGGTAACACTGTATATACTACTCTCACTACACACTCACATCATCGTGGCTCAGACTCTATGACTCAGCGCCGCTTCACTGTAAGTCCGAATCAGTGATATAACGTTCACTGAAAGTCAGTTGATAAGCTGTTGCTGACCGGAAAATCAAGCAAATTAACTGGGAAAAGTGATTTATAGCAGTGGAATGCTTGAAATAAAGTGGGAAATCACAAATAAATCAGTGAAATGCAAACCACATATTAATTAGTTATGGGGCACTGATTATCAGTTGCTCAATTCTCACTGTTTTCACTGATTTGGCTCAATTCTCACTGTTTCAAGTTTAGTGTGTTTATTACGTAACCGCCCTGAGCTCAAATTTCTTGCAACAAAATATATTTTTTTTTGTTTTAACAACTTTACCAATTAACTCTATAAATTTTCAAATTATTTTGTGGCAACTTCAATTTTTTTCCTAGCTCATTTACGTTATTTCAGGCTAAGTTTTTTTTGTTATTACGTTATTCCGACAACAAGATGTAAAGTAAACGGATATACTCCGTAATATCCCCAAGTTACTTTAATCAAGAACGAAATGAAAACATCCTGTAAAATGACGGGAAAATTAAGAATATGGCATAAATTGTTTAATATGTAATCAAAACTCATTTTTGAGTCAAGTAATAAAATATGGCTTCTTAATGAAGAAACACAAATGAAACCTTTCTATTGAAGATAAACAACTATGAAAATGTCTAAGAATAATTTATTAATAGGGACGCCATTTTTTTTTACGAATCGAAGCTCCTGGCTAGTTGTATTTCAAAACACCTTAGCTCAGCTCAACTTTTTTGATTGGATGGTTTCGATTGTTATGTGTCTTAAGCGCCTGCCCGAGAATCACAGAAGATTTCCATTACCGGAGTAACCTAACTCTGCTTGGCACATGAAGTACCCAAAGGTATTCTTTCGCAGACATAGGGCAACAAAAAAATTGCAGATGTGCACGTAGACTGCATGGAACTACATTCGTGACAATCAGGTGTCTACCTGCTAAATCATACAAACAGTGAGAATGAAAATGATAAAAATTACTAGTTAAAAATTGAGATAATATCCTTGAAATTATATTCTGAAATGAAATTGTGAAAATGTTGACACAAACTTAAACAAATAATTTTAAAGGAAAAAAAAATTACTTCGATATTCACAATGCTGCAAATAATATTTCCAGAATTCAAACAATATTGCATAAAATCAGCAGCAAAAAAAAAAATAGCAAGAGAACAATTTTTTTTTTTACTACTTAAATATGTGCCCGTACACGGCAACGATCACATCCCCCGGTAACTCATGTTTACGGCGAGCCGCTGAGATCTACACCACGTGTATGAATGCACAGCGCTTACGGCGTTCTCAGCAGCATCCGGTACAGGAGCAGATCATCGGAGGCTCGCTACGCGCTCAACTGGCGCGCAAACATTACCTGGCTCCGCTACACCCACCCTCCTGACTAATCCCGTTAATGCTGCCACCCAACCAACCCACCTTACAACGCCTCACCCCTTACCGAGGCTCCCCCCACCTTACTCCTTGGCGCGAGTTTCTCGGTGGCGGCACTAAACACCTACATGAGAGACAAAGATGGATATATGGGTAGCTTTTGACTGCCGAGTTATTCAGTGCCGAAAGGGATGAAGCGAGCACTCTCAGAAAACCCGTTGGTGAACGGCAACATCCGCCACGTTTCCCAAACGCGGTCGTGACCTTCGCCGGAAATCGCAGCCGCGTAGCAATCCTACGTGTATAGAAGCGGAACTGCTGCCCATGTCCCGACAAAATGGCCCCAAGCCCCGTGGCTCTTAGAAAACCTACGTGAACCGAGGCGAAACTTCTTCGACAAATTGGCCCCGCGCCATAACATGATGGTGCGGGGTCATCCGCCAATGGGCGTCCGAACACGAACCAGCTAAAGTTACACTTCCAGGATATCGCTCCACCTCATGCAAACAAAGGTTAACCGAGTCTAGCAAATTACACCAATGAGACAACGCACCGCATCCGTGCGCACTAGTGTAATAATATTTTGCATAAGAACTATTTCTTACTATGCATTACTAACACACCTATTTTTTCACATTTTATCCGTACTAATTATAAATTAAATATTATAATTGATGTATACAATACAAATAAAAGTTCTATATAACAAAAAAAAAGGTACTTTTTTTGTTTACACAAGTATGAAACGCGAGTGGTACATGGCAATTCAGGAAACAAAAAAACACGCAATACATGGGGCGATTTTTCAAGATTTGATTTTAAAAGTGTGAAGAAACCGCGAATAGACTATAGCAGAGGTTCCATTGGTTACAGAATGTTATCATTTAGACTCCGCAAGCTGGAAAAAGAAGATTTAGTGAGAAGTCTTTTTCCAATGATTGGTAGGCGCAGTGAGCGGCGGCACACATTCTGGACAGACAGTGGGGTGATCGATTCTGCTACTATAACTGCCTAAACCATGTAGCTTAAATAGACGGTTATCATAATGTTTATACAAATGACTTCTTTGCTATTTTAGTACACCGCCTGCTACTGAGTTCATAATCTAACGATAATTACATCCAATAGAATAAATTCAAGTTACGATATGTGGAGAATTAAAAAAACACACCAACAACGGGTAATATACGTTGAAGAGCCAAAAAAAACTGGTATAGGCGTGCGTATGCAAATAACAGAGGTATGGAACCAATCAGAGTAACGCGATACGGTCGGTAGCTAGATCGGTTACTGCTGCTACAATGGCAGGTTATCAAGATTTAAGTGAGTTTGAACGTGGTGCTATAGCCGGCGCACGAGAGATGGGACATAGCATCTCCGAGGTAGCGATAACATTTGGATGTTCGCGTACGACCATTTCACGAGTGTACCGTGAATATCGGGATTCCGGTAAAAAACTTCACATCTTCGACATCGCTGCGGCCGGAAAAAAATCGTGAAAGAACGGGACAAACGACGACTGACGAGAATCATTAAACGTGACAGANCACGGCCACATACCGCGCCTCCGCCATCCGCGATAACACCGGAGGAGGGGGAGGGGAGCGACTCGATCGACTCGGGAAGGGTTTATTATTACCGTCTCCCGGTGTTATGCCCGGAGGCTTTATCAGGGGACGGCTTACAAACTAACTTATTACCTAAATTAAATTTACACAAATGCCTTACCTGGCATTCGAACCCAGAACCTCCCGCGCCCCAGACAGGCGGCGCACCAACCGAATGCGCCACGGGAGGTCGGCGGGCCTCAAAAGAATTACAGCACTTCGGACACAGGACTTGCGGCTAACTACAAATTTAATCAGTAAGACATCGCGAAATCAACAAGAACACGTCATATTGTACTATAAAAGAGGTTCGCGCTGTATACCTCTAAACTTTATTACAAAGCGTGAAGCATGCATCGGCGATGCGGTGATCGGCGCACTTGGCCAAAGACGCCTCGTTGTGTACTACGTATTTCCGACGCAGCGTCGATTCATGAATTAGATCATCTTCTCGGATGTTACTGGAGCCTCGCACACCGTATTTTCCGTAGTACTCCCCACACATTTCTGTCAAAAGTGGCCTGGAGATTCATCTTGTTGCAGCCACATTACATTTCGAACCCACAGTGCCACCTCATCCAATAGCGTAGGCTAAACATCCGTCACGAATACATGGTATCGTGGTCCGTTTAGTGCCTTTGGCAATATATACGGCTCAACGAAATGGTCGCCAATAATCCCAGCGCAAACGTTAACACGGAGCATCTACAACATGAATGGAAAACACGGCACAATAGGTTCTGGGCCGTGGACTACGAAGTGCAGTCGCTCATGCGCAGGAAAACTATTAGGACAGTGATAGTCCACCAATCTTGCGTTGATGGCTAATGGGTTATGCGTATTTAGGAGCCATTGAACAAATGTTATCCAGATGTGTCGCCCCAAAGCGGCAAAACTACGTATTTGCGAATTTAGGTTTATTGTCAAATAACACATACTACGCGTTGTCGGTGCTTCTTTTTTAAAACACTACACACACGCACAGATACATATGTACACACGCACAAAAAAATTCACCTGTTGGAGAACCAGACGTAATCAGATATCCCAAGTTAAGGTGTAATCACACGATTTTGACAGTTATTTTGGGAACATGTAAAAACAGTTCTGTTTCATCTTTACTTTATCAACGACACAAGTCCTTCCTTTTTTTTTCCTTGCCAGTGTACCATAGACAGAACACCTGTCAAGGGTGACCCTAACGAAATAATTGTCTTACCTGGCATGTTTCCTACACGAATTGCCTCCGGAAGTTCAGTTATTTTGAACTGTCCCCTAATTCCACTTTGCGATATTTATTTCCGTAACACCTTAGGATGAGGTAAAATCTAATCAATACCTTCGTAACTCATCAAGAAATTAAGACAGGGTCATCCTTTACTCCTACAGCAATGGTAACATTCAGCGAGCGGCATTTAGTGAAGTAGATGATCTTTTTAAGAGTACGCGAACCACGCAACTTAACTAAATGGCTCGTTACAATTACTCTGAATTCATTCCGTATCAAACGATATTCTGCAGTAGTCTCCAAAACACAATTTTAGCCCGAACAAAAAACACGAAAGGAAAGTATTGTAACAAAGTTGCAGAATTAACATGTACAGTTGACGTCAACAAAGTCTTAATAAATATGTATTGTTTAGGCATATTTTAAAACTTNTTGCAGAATTAACATGTACAGTTGACGTCAACAAAGTCTTAATAAATATGTATTGTTTAGGCATATTTTAAAACTTTTAATTGTGCTCAACTGCTGGAAAATCACATTTTACGAATATGAATACTATTTCTGGAGCAACAAAATAAAAAATTTAGCAAAAAAAAAAAAAAACAAGATATCTATAGTCGAGCTGTGAAGTAAAACGCCAAAGCTGCGTTACAGTCTCCGAACAGTCTGAAAAGCATAATTTTAAATGTGTAATATTCTAACAGCTGACGTCTGCCTTGTATGAGTCGACCTTCAGGGTTTATGGAGCGATGAACAATAAACTAGCGCCAATATGTGTTGTGTGTGTGTATATATATATATGTATACGTATATATGTATATATACACACAAACACAAACATTCTTACTTATATATGTATATATATATACACACACATGTGTGTGTTTGTGTGCGCGCGCTCGCGTGGGTATGCTGGGGACTTTCCTTGCTTTCGTTGGTGGCTGAAAAAATTTTCGCGTGGACTAGTTGTTTACAGGAAGATCAGGGACTCTCGGCATCAGAGTTCTTGTTGCCTAGCTGAACGAGAGTATAGCCTGGCAGTGTTGTAACTTAATTTTTATTGTAGAAATGTAAGTACGGAATATGTAACAGTATTTCCTTGTATGTGAAGTTTCGTAAGACTGAATAAACATTTATAGAGATAGAATTTTAAAAATCGTCTTATTAGGTACTATATGTGGTTAAATTCTGGACTGAGAATGTTTTTATAGCGGCATGGAAATGCATTTATAATTATTATAAATGGTAACGTACTTTTGTAAATTGTTTAGAAATGTTGTATATGGTTTGTTAATTTGTNGCGCTCGCGTGGGTATGCTGGGGACTTTCCTTGCTTTCGTTGGTGGCTGAAACAATTTTCGCGTGGACTAGTTGTTTACAGGAAGATCAGGGACGCTCGGCATCAGAGTTCTTGTTGCCTAGCTGAACGAGAGTATAGCCTGGCACTGTTGTAACTTAATTTTTATTGTAGAAATGTAAGTACGGAATATGTAACAGTATTTTCTTGTATGTGAAGTTTCGTAAGACTGAATAAACATTTATAGATATAGAATTTAAAAAATCGTCTTATTAGGTACTATATGTGGTTAAATTCTGGACTGAGAATGTTTTTATAGCGGCATGGAAATACATTTATAATTATTATAAATGGTAACGTACTTTTGTAAATTGTTTAGAAATGTTGTATATGGTTTGTTAATTTGTNGCATTTATAATTATTATAAATGGTAACGTACTTTTGTAAATTGTTTAGAAATGTTGTATATGGTTTGTTAATTTGTAAATTTGTAACGAAGTACTAAAGTATTATTTAATGCAACTTTGCACACCGTCACTATTTTGAAAGTCAGGTGTTACATAAATCCGCAAAAATACAGTATTCTTTTGAGAACTATCCCAGCCACAAAAAAAACCTTTCTCCTTCGCATAAACCGGTGGTATCAGGTAACGTAACACATGGTCAAAAATGTGACATTCAATCAAGTCTATAAACTTATACATCTTGGAGGAAAGTCCTAGAGAAAGCTTGCTACGCTACAATGAACATTCGCGAAGTGCATAGGAACTCAAATATGATCGCCGTTAGAAGATATGTTAGTTCCATTGAACGTCCCAAGAATTCGGCAACAATTGCACCATTTTACATCACGCGGCAGCACCATTTAATTAACAGTTTTGTAGTGTTAAAATTCGCTACAGCTGGGAATCCAGACAATAATTATAGTACACATGCTCAGTATTTATGACAGATATCCAACATACAGTTTACATTTTCTGTTCAGTTCGAAGACAGTAAAGATATTCATAACTAGGGACNTTATGACAGATATCCAACATACAGTTTACATTTTCTGTTCAGTTCGAAGACAGTAAAGATATTCATAACTAGGGACCTGGAATATCTGTTAGTATAGTTACGTGTAGGTTAGACTCCACTGTACTAAGTATTCTGTAGGGTCAACTGTCTATTCGCTGGTTCTTGCCTCAGTGAGTAGCTAGTTCTCTCCAAACCACGTAGCACGTGATTAGGCCTTTGTTTTCTAGAAAAGTTCTTCACGGAGCGTATAATTAACTCTGTGTGATTAAGTGAGTGAAGAGATTTGGGCGGATCTTAACATCGAGGTCTTAAGAGCCGATGAGGGTAAAGCGAGGTGAGCATGGAGGAGCGCCGGAATGAACGGGTGGGGGAAACGGGAGATCCCCGAAAAAACACGCCGACCAGCGTCATCGTCCGGCTAGATTCCAAGAATGCGAGAATCCGGGTGTGACCCCGCTGGGAATCAAACCCGGTTCGCCTTGGTGAGAGGCGAGTAGTCTAACCACTACACCACCGCGGCCCCAATTAACTCTGTGATCCAATTGCAAAATGCGCACATGCTTGATCTAGCTAATTTTGAATNAAAATGCGCACATGCTTGATCTAGCTAATTTTGAATTAAATTCGCAAGTTTTATTCGATACGCACAAGTTCATATAAACTAAACACATAGTTAACTATGAGCTACTTTACTTCTGCCGATGTAAATACTCAATTCCAAAGTTCCTTGGACGTTGTTCTTGACACAAATTAGAGCGGCATTAAGCGGAATAGAGGCTTTGTAAGCAAGCTTAGATTACTTGCGGCAGTAACCGTTTCCGGAACTGCTTTGTTGTTGGCGCGCAGTTACGACTTTGGAAACAGCTCCCTAAACCTATTTAGCGCGTCCCCTAGATTAAACAAAGCAGCAGCATTCACCCCAAGACAGCAGCTACAGCGAGTACTGTGAATACAGCATACTAACAAATAAATTATCAAAGACCATGTATAACACCAACCGTAACAAACCCTTGTTTTATTCATGCAGCGAATATGTAGTAGCGGAATTCTGTATCGATAACGCCTATTCTCAAATACCGTTTGTATAGCTTCACGTTGATGAAGATGTGTGTTTTATTTCCAGTATTTGTTCCTCGCAAATTCCAATATTGATAACTCAACGGGGAAAAAAAGGGCAACAAAAATTGCCATACAAGAAAAATGCAATTATTTGGCGAGCCCGCGGCGTAAAAAAAAACCACACCAACGCCGCGCTTGTAAATTTATGGGTTCGATCTTGAATTGAGATTCGAAGGGTTATTTGCAACTCTAATGGTAGAGAAAATTTGGTCTGATGAGTGGTGAACATTTCTACATATTTCAAGTGCGAAGGAAGTAATGAAAAACTCGAAACCCTTCGATCTTCAAACACTTTAAATACAAGTGCAAAGCAATCCAGACGTTTCCTTCATAATATACAAAGTGTTAAAAGTCATACCAATACAGAACCGAGAGAAATTAAGTGTACAGTTTGAACAATGCTCATAAATGAAATGCAAATTCGTTTTATACCCATTACGAAATATTAAAATGGACGTAAAATTCTGAGGGATTTAAAATCACAGTGTTCGTGGACAATAGAATATAAGCCATTGAATAATGCACACCTTCTATAAATGCCATATTAATATTTAAAACGTAACAAACAATGTTTGGAAAGTAATATATTTTTTTTTGTATTCTAAACTGAAAACTCGGAATATATNATTTAAAACGTAACAAACAATGTTTGGAAAGTAATATATTTTTTTTTGTATTCTAAACTGAAAACTCGGAATATATGTATATATATATATATATATATATATATATATATATATAAATGTGTGTGTGTATGTGTGTATATATATATATGTGTATATATACATATACACATCTGTATACACACGCAGGAATCTGCAGAACTTGATTTAGTGTCTGGAAACAGCTTGACCCCTTACAGACCTGTCCACACTCGAGTTAACTTGGTTTGTTCAATGGCTTGTGTAAAAGTTAGAAATCATTTACATTCTCAATGGACTGAACATCATTAGCCCAAACACATTCAGGAGATACTAAACAAACTACAAACTGTGGTTCAATGATGAAAATAATGAAAATATTCAAGCGCTAAAGTGTGGCATCTCACCAAACAAATGTTTAATCAAAAGTATCCGGACACCCCATGAGAATTTGTCGTATAAGTATCCCTATGATATAGTGTTCAGTAGATGACGTTAATACGGAGTGGGTGGAGCCTTTATTACAGTTATAACAATGCAGGAGATACCGTCAATTAGGTGTCGGGACGTCTCCAGAGGAATTCTTCCTGCAGCGCTGTAGCAAATGTAGTAAGTGAGGTGGGTCGTTGGGGTCTGGTGCGCAGTCGCTGTTCCAGTCAGGGATGTTCGATGGGATTGAGGTCGGGGCTCTAGGCTGTCCAGTCCATTATCAAAATCCTACAGCTCACAGACCACCCACGAAACCGTGCTTTATGGCAGAGAGCATTGTCATGGTGAAATACACAGTTATCATTTCCGAACTGGTCTTCCACCGTAGACAACACACAGGCGGTCAAAACGCCCGTATAGCCTTCCGCCTTTAACATGCCTCGTAGTATTACGAGAGGACCAAGCCCCTTCCATGACAAACACCCACGCACCCTCGCACTACATCCGCCGAATTTCACCGTGGGGCACTACTATATAGGCCGGTATCTTGTGTTCATCTGGCATTCGCCACACTCAAACCCTCCCATCGGATTGCCACATAGTATAGCGTGATTGATCACTCCAAATTATGCGTCTCTCGTGGTTCACATTCTAGTGGCGGCGCTCTTTACACCGCCGAACGAGGCGCTTCGCGTTCAGAGGCGTAATGGGCGGTTTATGGGCAAGTGCCAGAACTTTGAACTCCAGTCCTCGTTATATCCGGGCGTACAGACATAGTGCTGGCTGTACAATTAGTGACACTGCGGAATCCACGGATGACGGTATCACACGGTGACATGCATGTTCCCGTTCCAACTTCTTCAATGCCCGACGCTCCTTTTCGGTCAACACACGTGGCCTGCCCGCTCTTGGTTTTATTGCTGGTTGTGCCTTCCCGGTTCCACTTCACAATCACATCGTCGGTCGACTTGGACAACTTGAGAATGGCAGGAATGACCCTGACAGATTCTTACTGATGTGGAAACCAGTAACTACACCGCTTTCGAAGTCACGGAGCTCCCTTGGTTCAAACATCCTGCAGGTATCACGTAGCAATGACCAGCATCGAGCCCTCTGACTCCTTTTATAGTGGCAGCGGCGGTCCTAGTGACATCTAGACGTGAGTTTACGTTCTCGGAGGGCTGTCGTGATAGATCCGATAGTGGGTAAAGCCAGTGATTTCTCGCGAACCAACATAAGTGCGGGATAGAGATCAATACGTTATCGAGATACACATATGTCCGCCTCCTTTACGTGAGCTGACCTCTGGAAAGCTCTTAAGGTCACAGACTAGCCAAGTATACAGAAGACAAGCTGCAGCGCGAATTCCATGTTGGCATAAGCCCGGAAAATAACCCCCCTTGCCAGTCATATGGCGTAGATAGGAATAAATGTTAGGACAATGTAAACTCAAAATACGTGTACATTTATGTTACGCCAGCAATCGCATTGCAGTTAATCAGACACGCCTTGAAAAACTCTGAGCTAATAATATAATTTGCAAGAAAATAACAGTTACATCCCGCGCTATCGGGTATGTAGTTAAAACTGGCTACCACTGCAGCAGCAGTCATGGAAGAAACAGCAGAGGCTCGAAAATACAGACGACTGTGGAGTCCAGCCTACAGACCGCTGAACTGCATCTAGACAATGGTTGTCCACTCGGTGGATACACGCTTCTCAATTGTCTTACATTACGACTGCTGCAATCAAATCGGCTACATAATTCACACTTCAAGATATTCTAAGACAAAATCACCCCTTGAAGTATTATTTATACTGATTTCGACGTCACACATTCTTTGAAATGTATGTTATTAAATGGCATTCTTGGACTCCTGATAACTCTGCAAGAATACAACATATCACTTTTCATTCATTGCCGTGAACGGTTTGCAGATTAAAACGACAACAGCGCTTGCAGGCAAATTAAGGAAGGAATTTTTGTGTGACGTTACTAAGCAAAAGGCCTTTACGTAAGTTAAATTTGTCACAGGTAAAACGAACAAATCTTCTATAAACCACGTTGTGACACACTGAGTACACTTCTAGGCTTAGTAAAAGAAGCATTATGCTTTCAGGTCTAATAAGAATATATATGTTTTTTAATTTGGTAGCCACTTTGTTTTATTCAGCATTTTAAGAATTCATGTACGAATAGTAAATTGATGTTTGTAACAATTTTCGAGTATCATCTGATGCAAGCATGTACACAAGTTAATGGGTCCAAACCGATGTTGATTTCGGCATGTGATTCGGGAAAACCACAAAACTAACAAAAAGAGGAAACCAGGTTCGGCTTTCAAAAACGTTCACTTAACCGCGAACCGGCTGCATAAATGTCATAGGGAAGTTCATGGGACGAGCGCCTAATGGCCAATCGGAAAACAGCTGGAAATAACTGGGTTTATTTAGGGCTTGGGCAGGGCCACGCGCGATGCGACGATTCAATCGCGTGATGCAGGCGGGTCAGGTCAAACACTACTAATAGCTCAGTGCGGCTAACGACACTTGCAAAAGAGATTGCAGTGTGAGGAAGGAAGGGTTGTCATGAACATCAAGGAATTAACATTAACAAAAAAAAGCTTCTGGTTTGTTCCTTTTGTGTACCTGAGTGTGCTATCTGCTTTATTAACCTTAAATAGTGAAAAGTGAGACATTTAAGTTAAAACCAGTGAAAACGTCTTTACTGGTAATCAGTGCCGGATAACTCATCATGATGGCTGAATTTCACTGATTTACACGCGACTCCCGCTGATTGCTGAGAATTCCACTACAGAAAGTCACATGTTCCCAGTTAATTTGATTGATCCACGAGCCAATAGCAGTTAATTTTAGCGATTGGTATTTAAATGACTAATAGCACTGATTTAAACTAGAGTGCATCTCTAGAGAGTCCGACGTTTCTTCAAACCTGCGGTCTGCACTTCCACAGTACCTTTGGTAATTGTTTGTTTGCAATTCTTTGGACACGGTAAATGCACTTCTCACAGTAGTTTCTGGTTTTATTGCTAAAAGAGAATACATTTAATTTTTAGCATATTTAACACATCATCCCAAGTAAACGCAATTTTGACGGCATGCTGCAGAATAGGTGAAATCACGGTCAATGTTTTGCGCGGTTTGGAACCATTATCATAACTGTTCAATGAGTGATGCTATTCACCGTGTCTAACATGCCGCAACTTTGTAATTGACTGCTGGTTTGGGCTGGAGCAAAGGATACTCGTCTCAATGGCTCCCGCCTGTTTGGGAACTGTTAGGTGCTCATAAGGTCCATGTGAGACTACAACACGTCTTATGATGCAATAATCTATACGAAAAATCAATGTGTAAGTTAAGGAGCTAATGTATATCTCGTCATGGTTATAAAGAAACCCACTTCAGCACTTTTTATCATTCGCATTTGCGACTTCCATAATATTACATTTTGTAATTCATAAAACAGTGGGGGGACTGCGGTAGTTTTATAAAATTTAGGCCTAGTCTGTGTTTTTGTTTCAATACTTTTCTTATGATTTCGCACCGCGAAAGATACCGTACAATTGAAATGAGGTAAGACTGATATTCATTTTCTATATATGCTCCAACATTGATTCGCCCATCTGCATGAGAACTGTCAAAATCACCTGGATAAACAATGTCATGGGCGTTTGTATCAATTTCGTTTTCCACCAAATCCAAGCTTTTATAAAAACAAAACATTTTGCTTGCCTTGCAGATATTCAATTTGCATTTAAAATCAGAGAAAGTATAAGTTTTCAAAACACACATTTATACAGAAAGCCTATAACCTAGAACCAAACTTTTTGTTTTGTTTTGATAGTGCTTATTAGCAAAAACGCGACCTGATGTTAGGATGCCATATTGGTTACTAAGCAACTGGAATCAATTATACTTCATGGGTTTGAGTTGAGATATTTGAGCGACTCGTAACAACGAGGTCTTGAGAGCCAATGAGGGTGAAATTAGGTGGGATGGAGCAGCGCCGGAATGCAAGGGTGGGGGAAACGGGAGATCGCCGAGAAAACCCGCCGATTAGTGGAATCGTCCGGCACGATTCCCACTACCAAAAAGTCGAGAGTAGCCCGACCGGGGATTCAACCTGGTTCGCCTTGGTGGGAGGCGAGCAGGCTAACCGCTCAGCCACCGCGGGCCCCAAATATACTCCTTGTTCCGTCTAGGAATGGCGTTAGTTTGGGCCTGCGCTGATCTTTTTGTGCACCAACAATTACGTAATTATAACAAANTTTTGTGCACCAACAATTACGTAATTATAACAAAACTGTAGTAACGCTAAGACGTTATTTATAAAGTGGAGTTAATTTCAGGCAAACCTATTCCTCGGTGTTATTACAGTCTTATTGTATTTATCGTGTAGATGCTTAGTAACAAGAAAATAACATGGTAAGCCATGGTGTCGCAGTTATTTTGATGGAGCTTNGATTTATCGTGTAGATGCTTAGTAACAAGAAAATAACATGGTAAGCCATGGTGTCGCAGTTATTTTGATGGAGCTTTTGTTATTTGAACACGATTATCCGTTTCATGTTTTGGGCACACTCCTTACAAATTACTTTTAACTGTGACTTTTTTTTAGCGTCACGCTAAAATTATTGTCGGTTAAAAAATACAATTATTGTCGGTTAAAATCTACTTCTAACCTTTGCTGCTCCAATTGTTGTGAATTCATTTGGCTGCTTCCATGTGTAAATAGTTATTTGCTGTAAGTTGTCGTATTCACACCCANTCCAATTGTTGTGAATTCATTTGGCTGCTTCCATGTGTAAATAGTTATTTGCTGTAAGTTGTCGTATTCACACCCACTTGATGTGTGTAATGCCCCGGAACTTCTGTTCACAGTTAGGAGCTGAATTATTTTACCTAGTTGCAAGTTAATTTGCAAGTATTCAAAATTCAGAACAAAAGGGCCAAATCACGATCGCCCCTATCAACTTGTCAAGGGAGGACGGGAAGACTCATAACGACGACCTATCCATCCCTCTATGCCGTTATTTGCATTAAACCTAAAATAATATTATTTACTTCACAGATAATTTCGTTATGGTTCTTACAATAGATTAACTTGAAAGTCTGAATTGATATTTTCAATATATGTATTAAAATTGCAGCCTGTCTTGTTTGAAATGTGTTCTCTGAAATCAAGCATAATGGATTATTTCATCATGATCCTAATAACTAACCTTACTCTTCAAGTTTGTAATGAAACCATCAAATATGGCTGATTTCAAATTATAATTATAATTTAAAATCGAAGCGACTGCGCTCCTAATAAAATAAAATATAACTTCTTATAGTGTAGCACTCTCGATGCTAAAAGGATAACAAAATTACCCTTGAATTAAATGGTGTTATGGCAGGTTGCATAGTGCGCATGAAGTGATGGAATGTCCTCTTAAGAAGTTTACTGTGTGAACAATGCCATATCATGACTCCACAGGTTTTGCTGGTACTGCCACTACTTTCTTGCAGCACGCATTCAAAAGTGAAGAGAGAGTTATACAACTGCGAGTACAATAACTTCCGGAAACTTTATCACTCTGCAAAATACCCGATAGTTTTGTCGTTGAATGCTAAAATATTGATTGTTATAATCATTTAGAAGTTGTAATAATAATTGGATATATTTATACGCCCCCTTTACATGACGCCTGATGCAATTGTACCTCATGATCGGGCAGGAGACGGCCTTGGTCCAAGCCCAAAACTAGTCGGCGGGTCCATAACGACTTCTTGGCGCTGACTTTCCGTCAGTCGCGAATTGACGTCACCGCGACTCACAAAGAGCTTCTGCTATATATGACCCTCCATCAATATCGTAACGGTTATTTCACCGTCGACGTAACGTGCTGGCTGATGACAGCTGTTGGCAAAACTCAAAAGGAAGATGGTCTTAAAATACAACGGAGGAAAAAAACAGAAGAAGAAAACGCTTTGTTGTTTACTAAATGACAAAATACCTTATTATTATCAACCCAAGGATTCTTCGCTCACCACAAATTATTATTATTATGTGAGCCTAATAATGACATCTTTAATGGAACGTTCAATTTACGGAACTAATTACGTTTTCAAAGTAACTGCGATACTTGTGAATAATGATATTGAATTTTTGCAATAAAAATACCTAATCGCCTTATTATGAAAACAAAAATTAAAAATAATTTTATTAATATATTTGTACTCTCTATGTACTTTTAGGGCAGAATAAATAAAGTCAAAAATAGCAATGGAAAAATTATTTGAAAATATCTGTAACAGAAGTGACTTCCCTTTTAAATAAATTACAAGATTTTGGAGAAAAATTATTTTCATTTCAAAAACCAATAAAAAATTGTAGCTACGAGTATGACCGAAAATACACACTAAAATGAGAGTAAGTTTTTAAAAGACGTACGTCCAAAATAATTTTTAATTCAATGCATCATACACTAGCAATACCCAAAGCATATCGAGCAGAAACCATCAAGATTTGCACGCGATATTTTAAAGGGATGTAGGTGGACTTAATAAAGTTTTTACCTCTCAAATATCGGGCCTACACTGACAGCCAAAAAATAACCAACTTACAAGAGCGTATATGTCGCGGTGCCCAAAGGGATCATTTGCAAGCCCCGTAACTTGTGGTCTGCTGTAGATAACGAATTTGCAGAGACCCTTATCATTTCGCGGTATAATTCAGTAGCAAAGGGGACAGCGTACAATTAGATGTTAGTTACACTGTGTAATTGGAACTCCGCTCATCCGACACATCCTGCAGAACTCGGAACCAACAGTAAAGATTCATCTCTCCTGCAACAAATGAACAGGCTGTGGAGTCCAGCTCGGTGCTATTTTAGAACGAGTAATCGCAGGGTATTGACACATTCGTTTTCATTACGTTTCAGCATCTGTGGTGAAGACGTGCAATGAAAGTGGGAGTGAGAGAGATTCAGGAGGCGGCCTGAGAATACCTATCAGCCAAAGGCTGAATTTTCTCACACCACTTCTAGACTGTATTCCGCTTAAGCGCTTCATAACGTATAGGTTAGAGTATATTTATAATATGATTCTTTACACGCGCATACAGACAAGCTACAATCTACGTATCGTTAGTTTATATTATTCAAGATCTTACGATTTTGCGTGAATTTTTGTGGAAGAAATAGTTGTTTTCTGGTGCTGAGGCGTTCGGAATATTTTACACACATTACTATTTTTTTTAATTACATCGAAAAACGTAAAAGTATTTAATTAAATTGTCTAAACAGCACTTTGAAAGTTTTTTTTTCCTTGAACTGGTTACTGATTTTTAGGACTTCACACACTACGAAAAATTTGTCATCACCCTGCACGTTGTGACATTCTGGGGAGCGACTAAATGAGGGGCGGACAAAAATTTAAATTTCTGCGGGAAAAATATTTTAACTGAATTTTTATGCACAACGAGTTCAAAGTAAAAAAAAAAAGTAGACGTTCCATCATACTGTCCTTATGCCATATTTAACGAGAAATACAACCACCCACTACTTTTTAAAGGTGTTCTGTAATGTAAAATTGATTTTTTATTTTTAGCATTTACTTATACTTTCAAATATTCGTTTTTAAGTTTCGTGCAAAACTTAATACGCATTCATGCATATACATTTTCAAAATGGGATATGAATGGCAACTTACTAATATGGTCAAATTTTATACCCAAAGTGTAACAACGCCCTTTCGAGATTAAAAAACTAAATACGTAACTCACATTTAATATCGTCTCCGATATTAAAAGTGCAATACTATTTTTAAGTTTACATTTCGGACAAATTTGGCATATTTAAACTACTAAAGTGGGATCTGAAACTGCATCGAAACCAATGCGGAAAAATTTAATCCAAAAAAATATTTATGAAATAAGGGAAGTTCAATAAAAAAAANAACTGCATCGAAACCAATGCGGAAAAATTTAATCCAAAAAAATATTTATGAAATAAGGGAAGTTCAATAAAAAAAACAGAACTGTTACGATTTGTAGTAGAATGTAAAGTAAATATTCAACAAATTTGCACTGAAAGAAAAATNTAAAAAAAACAGAACTGTTACGATTTGTAGTAGAATGTAAAGTAAATATTCAACAAATTTGCACTGAAAGAAAAATATTGTTGTAGGGACCGTAATTATGTAGCCGTTACCCTCCAAGACTGTTAAAATAGGGATAACACTCTGTTTGGTTGTGGCTGCTTTACGAATATTGTTAAAGGTATCTGGTAATACCAACAGAACATATTGTAAAATGTCAGTGCGTCACAAATTAGTGAAGTCATTACTATCTACAGAATAAAATGTTGCGATTACAAACGAGTAGGGTTTTGACTCAAATCAAGTATTGTATTCCTTACAACACTGCTTTGATGCCGCTACAGCTGATTGTGCACCCAGTAGTGCTAACAATCTGCTCTATTGCCTTTACTGAGCGGAATGGTGACCCCAGCAAAAGTGAATGGTAATCCTAAATATATACTTTATTGCCTTTACTGAGCGGCATGGCAGCCCTGACCATCTTGTATGGTCTACTGTAATCCCCTCGTCGGCTCATAGGATGACCTGCAATCTGTACTTATATTTCAGAACTTGAAACATGCCTCGGGTAAACAGGCAGCCTCAAACTGCCGGACCTTGTGTTGATAGACGGACGCCTTAAACCGCTCGGCTCTTATCAGTTTTAATATTCAGGTTTTTAAATGCATTTTTCTTACTTTGTTAAATTTTTTAAAGCACGCCGTGTAACGTGTCTGCAAGCAAATCTCGACGCGACGAATTCACATATGAGTTAGCTTATTTATTTAATAATAAAATAATCTTTCCTTTATGTTATATATATTTATATTATACAACATTAGGTGTCATCTATTATAAATTTTGTTTTTACGTGTAACGTTTGTGTAAATATGTTTTACTTTCACATAAGATAATTTGTAGTACCAATAAAAGTATGGTTAGTTATTTCATTTTTATGTCATGTTTGTGCAAGTGATATACATCTTTTAAAAACAAATCGGACATTCCAACACCCTTGTTGCTATTATTACATTTAACGCCTAACATGGCGGTATCTGCCAACACTTTAAAGAGTGCACAGTACCCTCACAGATTGTCAACAGCCTCCACTAAATAAATATTATTTCACAATAGCAACATTTTTCATATTTATCTTCTGTATTGTCAATTCTACTATTTATATAATATTTAAAAGAATTATAGGGTGTATTTAACAGTCCGTGACACTGTTGTGATTAACATTTTTGTTTGTAGCTCTACTATACTAGCTCTGTAATCATAACACAATCGGAGCGCACCTCCAACAGACCACGACACTGTTGTAGCTACCATATTTTTTCTGTTTATCTTTGCAAAAAAAACGAGGTGATATCTACGCATCTTTCTGCTGCCATTACCAAACAGCACTGTCGGGTTTAGAATATCTTGTTCTGTTATCGTAACTATCTGTATAGTTCCTGCTACAGAAAACATGGTTCGCACAACATAATAACTTTTAACAATATTTAGATTGTTNTAACTATCTGTATAGTTCCTGCTACAGAAAACATGGTTCGCACAACATAATAACTTTTAACAATATTTAGATTGTTCTGCTAACAATTTCGATTGTAAAGTATTACAAAACATCATATTGCTGGCACTAAAGTTTAGTTGTCGCCACCATAAAATGCCACTACAGAACTGTTCTGTCACATTCTCTCTGCTGATTTCTTTCATCGTGCCAATTCTTACACCTGTGTTCATTAAAAAATTCAACAAGAAAAAATAAATAATTTCAGTATTCCCAATAATGGTATACTCAACACTTATNTAACTATCTGTATAGTTCCTGCTACAGAAAACATGGTTCGCACAACATAATAACTTTTAACAATATTTAGATTGTTTTGCTAACAATTTCGATTGTAAAGTATTAGAAAACATTATATTGCTGGCACTAAAGTTTAGTTGTCGCCACCATAAAATGCCACTACAGAACTGTTCTGTCACATTCTCTCTGCTGATTTCTTTCATCGTGCCAATTCTTACACTTGTGTTCATTAAAAAATTCAACAAGAAAAAATAAATAATTTCAGTATTCCCAATAATGGTATACTCAACACTTATAACTCAACGGTATGGAACTACTTTCCCTCCGTCGTTACCAACTTAACTGAGCGCTTGCCAGTCAGTGTGCCCGTTAAAATATATGCAGGTAGTAACAGTGATATTTGTCGAAGGTCGATTTCAAAAGTACTCAAATAACCAGAATCTCAACAGCAGAACACGCACTGGGCATCTATGAATGCTCCACAAATCTAGCCACACCATTTCTTTTATGTCTCTGACGTAATGCTTTATATCCACTGATTTCCTTCTTTATAGGGAGATTAAGGATGAACTTCTTTTTAGTTTTCGCCGGCGCGTATGAAACCAGAGTCGGAGACAGGAGCAGAAAAGCAAAGTTTGAAGGAAAAGGTACATCAATCTGAAACAGCCGTGAAACAGCTCCCCACCCACCCCCGCCCAAACCGTCGGTTTCGTCTGACACCCCGACACGAAGTGCCGGCAAAAGTTCCATGCCCGTGGGAAGAGGGAGTTGAGGGAAGACAGGAAAAAATGGGGGCAGGGGGTGCTGAGAAAAAATAACCAGGGCACTTTGAAAGCGAGCACCAAATTAACGGCGAAACTTTCTCCGCCAATCCCCTCGCCGCACCAAGTGACCACTTTCACCTTTCCCCGGGCCGCTGCCGCGCGCAAGGGCTGCCAACTTCACCACTCCAGGGGCCGAAAACAATCTTGGCGGGCTGCGGCGGGGGAAAGAGAGGCCTACCAGGTAGGAAGAATTCCGAAACAATCGCTGGGGTCTCCTCCACCGAACTCGAACGCTGATGAAGACCACAGTCAAGCCTGGCTCTCACAAGGAATTGCGACAATATGTTCAGTCACATACAAAATAATCACTTAAGGCGCTGAAAATAAATAATTTAATGATCGAAACTCTACGGGTATCATTCCAATGTCCTGTCACACCAATAAAAATGTTTCTAAAGATTCAATTTATTGGAAGAACCAGATAACTGATCTACTTATTATCGGTACTGGACAGAATGAATGAAAGTGTTAAATCTGTGTATCAGCACGGCGGTAGTTTTGCCGGGAAATATTTCATGTGCATTAATATTTGAGAACTCCGAGTTTTAGTTTCACAATTCCATCTCGTTCGCCAATATTGGATTCTTTGATTTCTTGCTGATTTCAGATTTTTAAGAAAAAATCTTTCGACAGTGCGACTACATAACAAACGTTCAAATATTTACCTCATTATGCGTTGTGCAAATACAGGCATAACATCTATATTATCAATGTATAATTATGTGCAAATATCAGTGAAACACATTCAGCGTCATGTTAGATTTCAGTACGTACATTTCAGTAATACTTATACGATTACTCCACAGTTGTGAAACGGCCTAGACGACTCCAAGTCAGTAATAAACCGGGATAACTATCATACACGTGTATTATATGCAACCCAGTTAAGAGAATAGAAAGGCTCTAAGACGAATAAACAACTGATGCTCGAGTATGTAAAGCGTTGAGAAGTCGAGGCCGGTGCCAAATGAATTTGCTAAATCAACGCATCTCTAATAATTTTAAAGATAAAAAATTATAGTCTTTATTTTATATTATTGTTGATATCACTGGAATGGCTTCTTGGAAAAAAGAAAATGAAATATATAATAAAATTGTTTTCTGCAATCACATAGACTTAAGTGTCGTGAGGCGTTCGGACTGAGGAGTTTCAATTTACTTTTAATTAAAACTTCCCACTTCAACGACAAGGGCCTCTTTCTCTTCTTTCTTAACTTCTTCCACGGCGAAATACGGATTTGGAGCAAAGAACTTAGTACGGAAGAAAACGTGGAGTACGAGGTATAAGCTCACAAGAGCTACCACGTTACGGAATTTACCCATATATAATTCTAAATAATTCAACGAAGACTGGACAGTAAAAGTCTTTTGGAAACGAAGGCAGAAAAAATAGCAAGAGAAAAAACCTACACATTATAGACAAACACGCATTAATGCATATATGTATATATATATATGTATATATATATACACTCATTTACATACATAGCCTATAGGCAAAAAGTCGCCCAAAGTTTACATAAATATATAAAATTCGAAAGTTTCTTTTTTAAACCTATGTGAATAATACACCACATTATTTTATACCCAACTTTCTCAAGAAAGCTAGAGACTTGCATTATTGGCGGTTTTTCGCACGACTTCAGTGCGCTATAGGACAGGGTGTACAAGAAGTTTATCACATTTTTGCCAATGAAATAGACTCGTATGTACTGGGCTGAACACCACAAGCCTACTTGTAACAGTATAAGTTGACAGTAAAGACGTTGTTACCATAGCGAGTGAATTACATTCAGAATATAACTGGAGTTTAGTCACTGCTTATGTTCAGTACAAAATTGACTAATGGAGGGCAAAAGAGGCGGGANTACCAATGCGATCACGCAAAACAGGCGACAATGCTATTTTAAAAACCCTGTTCTTAAAGATAATTCTAAAAATAAAATAAACCGACTAGTAGGCCTCGCGCAGTAATAAAGAACAAACCCAAAAATACATAATAGAGATTAAAATCACAAAAATACATTCAAATGAGAAATATAAAAACGGAAATATTACAGCGTATATTCAGTAAAAAAACAGTAATATTTTCAAAGGTTTATTTCGAAAAACCTCTTAGTACCGTAGTACCGTGGACAGCCTAAAGCCGCCTGAGTGTTCAGAGAGTGAATGATCCTCGAGAGTTTTACTATAGCCAATTAGCATTTCCAAATTCTACGCCACAAATGCGTAACGCCTTAGACAGCACGAGCAATGACAACCCTTCAGCTTCAGAGTACTGCGGGTAATGAAAACAATGTGCTCATTTCCTGCCCTACTCACTTATCCACGCAGGCACGTCAACTGAAAAATAAACACCGGGATTACAAGAAATTGGGAGAATGAATGTATGGATAAATGTGATGTATTGGAGTCTTACTACTACAGCTTTCCGTTATGACAGAACGCCGATGCTGATATGAATTTTAGCAGTCCAGGTATGGACGTTTCACTGAATGCCAAGCCTTAAAACGTGCGTCGCATGTCATTAAATGCAAATCGCGTTGCTGTACTGAAATAAACACACGCCCAGAATTGCTGACCATTACAAATATTCGTACGCGTCATAGCGGGAACGTCCAGCAAATACGAAGTGTGTTCAAGGACAGGAAATATGGTTCACATTTAACATTAAAACACCTTTACATATTGTCACAGCCAATAACATGCCATTCCAACGTGTATGGGCCAATTTGCTTTGATGATTTCCTACTTCTGTTCTTTGGGTAAAACGTCCTTAACCTACACATTTAAAAATAGTATAAAGTTAAAACTTGTATTTTTTAACAAACATTTTAACCATAGATTAAAAGTTACGAACGTAGAAACACTCCGCATTTAGACTGTACGCGAATGTAGTAATATTTAAGTGTGTATCGATTAGCAATAATTTTATTGGAATTTGACATATTATACGCTACTCATTCTCTTATGTTAGACTACAGCATAAACACATATTTAATTTTAAAACAGAAACCGGTTTAAAGATTACGGTCAGAATATTTCTAAAAAAAATAGTCGAGTTGAGTTAAGAGATTTAGACGGCTCTCAACAACGAAGTCTTGTCCTCCAAAATACATTTGTTTAAATGTGTTTACATAACGCATGACCTCAACCCCTGAGACCCGGTTATTGCAAGTCAACTTTCACCCCAAGGCTGAAGCCTGCATCTCCTATACAATCAAACGAGATGAGACGCAGTGGTTAACACTCGATTCGCACGTATTCGAGGGAACATGGGGACGAGTCCTGATCCATAAATTAAAATCAAGAACCATATCAGCCCACGCTTACTCCCCCCCTCCCCTTTTTTTTCCTTACCCAGCAAAAAGAAAAAAATCCTGGATATGTCCCTAAGAAGTAGTATTAAAGGACGAACCATGGTGGTCGTGGGCAGTGCTTTCTCAGCTGCTAGGGACACATGCATTAAGCGAATTCATTTGAGGACAAACCTATTTTCAAACACGTGTTCGTTTTAAGTCACTCTAAAACTGTATTACGGTTAACTAGAGACGCAAACGAAAGATCTGGCTGTTAAAATCCTGCAGAGAAGCAAGTCCAGTACTCCGTACCAGCTGGTCTGGGATAAAACTGGCTACTAAGTAGAATAGTAGCCAGTGGACAAATAATGCAGGCCTCAGTAAACCAAATTTGTAGATACATTGTTTAGTATAGCCTGCAGGTTAATGACCCGCAAAATATTACCGATCCTAGTCAAAGTGAAGGTGACCAGTTTTTTTCCGCAAATATAGTAATATTTGTGCATTATGAAATTATTGACCGGGATATTTTAACTGTAACACGCACTAGGTGTCCTCTCGCAGACCCATAGAGTAGCAGTAACCCGACTGTGTTTGGTCCGGTCTAATGAAGAAATTTCTTCTTGAAAATACACTTGGTACAAACACTAAAAAGTAGCAGGATGAAATACTAGGCCCCCTTCTGCTCCCATTCTTGGCCGGGAATCCAGGTGCGATATTCCAGCAGNGTAAATACACTTGGTCTACAAACACTACAAAGTAGCAGGATGAAATACTAGGCCCCCTTCTGCTCCCATTCTTGGCCGGGAATCCAGGTGCGATATTCCAGCAGGATAACAACCAACCGCACAAGACAAGGTTCGCTCAGGACTGCCTCCATCATTTCCAAGCACTAACATGGCCTGTCCGCTCCTCCAACATGTCCCCAATAGAGCATGTGTGGAACCAACTAAAATGCCATCGTGCATCAGTATCCGGGATTTGGAACACACCGTCCAACAATTTGTGGCCCGTCTGCTCAGAACAANGAAATGCCATCGTGCATCAGTATCCGGGATTTGGAACACACCGTCCAACAATTTGTGGCCCGTCTGCTCAGAACAACATCCGGCATATGCTGGACTCCATGCCAGGTCGTAATGCAGCGCGTATTCCAGTGCGAGTGGGTACGACGCACTATTGGAGATGATCGGACGGCGTACCACAAAACTATATGTAATTGTCCTGCTGTTCTGTTTTTGTAAGCATATCTCATCTGTATCACAACCTCTATAAAGTCTCAGTATCAATCGATGTATCCTTCTGTGTGAGCTATTTTTACTGCCTGGCCGTATAATTCTTACTAAAAAAAATTTCAGCACACGGTTGACTTCAATACTGTGTACACGCACCAGCAGTTTTTCTATAGGCATCGACTGCTGTCTTCGAGACAAGCCGTCTCGGGTTGTCTTCGACACAACTCCGTAATTTGCAAACGTACAGCTAATACCAACAAAAATATTCAACCAATCATGAAACTTAATCGACATTACTCTGTTTTTCANTTTGCAAACGTACAGCTAATACCAACAAAAATATTCAACCAATCATGAAACTTAATCGACATTACTCTGTTTTTCAGTATGCCGCGTCTTAAAAGCTTATAGCGAAATACTACTGCCCCGAGTAAATGCAAAGTACGAGAATTCTCACTGTCCGAAACAAAAGGGAAACATTTTCACACAGAGACGAGAGCCAATAATGAGATGGNAAAGTACGAGAATTCTCACTGTCCGAAACAAAAGGGAAACATTTTCACACAGAGACGAGAGCCAATAATGAGATGGAGGGGGAGAAGACATTCTAATGAAGTAATGATAAATCGTATTTTACATATTTACATCAAAAATTGCACTGCCGCATCGTCAGTTTTTCTCGTGTATTTAAAGCCCGATTAAACATTTTCAACATGGTGCCGCTATGCCGTCTGGGCAGTAATTAATTTATATTCCCATGCTTTTAAAATCTCATACATTCATATGGTCACATTTAGTCTGGTCAGCAAGAAGGAGGAATTTGCTGATTGGAAAGCATTACAGGGTTGAAAAATACCGCTCGACTGTAAAATACTTTAATGAGCGTGATAAACTGATGTACACATTATTCGGTTCGCTGTTGTTAAAGATGGACGAGATACGCTCACCCCCTTGTACGCAACGAGACTTTACAACAACCATTCAAGGATAATCCTCATGGGGTATCTGTGGACAAGTGAGCAGAAGACCTGGCAAAAGCAATAAGCGACGACAAGCGAAATGTTCAGCTATTCAAAGATACATACAGATATTTCATATCCAGCTTGCTGCAAGCGTGCATTTCACTACGTATTTCTACAAAATTTCGAGAGTGTAAAGTGAGGACGAACATGCCCAAGAAGCGGAAACGCCGTCCCGAGAAGGACGCTGATCACAGTGAGGATCGGCAGCTGGATCGGCCCACGACACGTCGATGGCGGGGCACGCACAGGGGTGCAAGGGAGAGGAGGAAGTGGGGAAGCCCGCAGGAGAAATACAATTGCGCACAACTGTCGTCGTCGGGAAAGGCAAACAATTTCTGTCAAACAACCAGCGCCAGCTAATTACAACTCGCACAACTCGCGCTGCGGGAGTGGCGGATAGGGGTGTGTGACGATGCCAAGGGAGGGGGGGGATCTCTAGGGAAGAGGATACCAGCCCCACCCTCTTGAGCCAACAACCCTCTACCATAACCTCGCCGACGCTGCTTGCGACGCGGNGCAACGGCCCGACAGAACTCACCCTGGACGGGGCTCCTGGGCGTCGTGCCCACACCTGCGGGCTTCCTTCCTCTGGGGCACACGCCCCACTGGGTCCTCACCCGACAGACTCACTGTGCTGACAAAAATACAGCTCCGCAGCACTACAAGTGCCCCTTGTGTCGTACTCAATCCACAAACGTAATAGACGTACCGGCAATATAACCAAATTACAGATATCTGGAGATCCGAGAATTTCACAAGTACAAACAGTGCTAGGATAGACTTTAAACACTCGTATAGGCTGTTCACGGTAAAGTGAGCACTTTTGAGGCCCACGTTACTTTTTTCCTTTCAGTCATGTTTTACCTCTTAACAATCTTGTTAAATAAATATTGCAATGCAAGTAATGAACAAAGTGTGTATATTCCACTGCACTCGGAAGTTAAGGTCTAAGACNGTTAAATAAATATTGCAATGCAAGTAATGAACAAAGTGTGTATATTCCACTGCACTCGGAAGTTAAGGTCTAAGACTAAAATCAAATATATTTATTGACTATTATTCCAAATGATAGGTCTTTCAAAAGTGCTCACTTTACCGCGAATAGCCTATACTATATTGTTACTTTTGTGACTGGACCATTCATTTCCAGACACACTCGACTGTACTGCGAACCAGTAATACGCTTATATAAAGAAGCCAAGCGAATCAAGTACTTTCTGCAGTACACAAGATAGAGTAGTCATAATGATGGCATCAAGTTGGTTTACCATATCTTCACAAATGTTCAATGTGACCACCACGAGCGGCCCGAACGACATCTACGCGATAATCAAACTCGTTCCACACTCTTGTCAGCATGTCTAGTGTTACGGTTTGGATGGCGTCCGTAATTCTCGTTTTGAGGTCGTCAATGCTAGCCGGCAATGGTGGACGAAACACTTGATACTTTATGTACCCCCGTAGAAAAAAAAACGCACGGAGTAAGATCCGGGCTTCTTGGGGGGTCAGTGATGAAGAGCCTGGTCAACAGCTGCTCCTCGACCAATCCAGCGTTGAGGCAACGTCTCGTTCAGGTATCCGCGAACAGCTAGGTGCAAATGGGGTGGCGCACCATCCTGCTGGAAAATGAAGTCCACCGCCGCCTCTTCTAACTGAGGAAACAACCACTCTGTAAGCATCTACAAATAAGAGATTCCAGTAAAAATGGGCTCGTGAAAAAAAAAAGGACCGAAAACAATGTCTTTGGATACAGCGCAAAACACATTCGCTTTGGGGGAAGCGCGCTCGTGTTCGGTGGATTCTTGTGGAGGCTCCTGACCCCATTTCCTCACGNGTTCGGTGGTTTCTTGTGGAGGCTCCTGACCCCATTTCCTCACGTTGTGCCGGTTTACCTTACTATTTGTATGGAACGTCGCTTCATCGCTAAAAACCAGTTTAGACATGAAGGCATTGTCTACGTCGTTCTGGGCACATAAAGGAAACATCAGACCGTACCCTTCACATCGACTTGTCGAATGCAAGCTCGCTTCCCCCTCACCTCCTCAAACCGAGAGTTACGAACGCCATCCAAACCGTAACACCCCCACATGCTGATAAGATCGTGGAACGAGTTTGATTATCACGTATATGTCATTCGGGCCGTTCATGGTGGTCACATTAAACATTTATGAATGTATGGTAATCAAACTTCACGGTTTCAAGGTTCATATGATTGGCCAATCAAGGCTGTAGGTTGTTTGGTTTTGATATAATAGATCTTCAAAGTAGGGGTATTTATTCATACTCGTCCTGTAGAGTGGGTCTGTTAAAAATTCGAAAGCAAACGAACACGCCCATCACTGTTAACCATGTGACTTTGACGTTTGTATTGGTCACGGGTAGGGCCCCGATGACTTCGCGAATTCTTTCGGTGCCAAGACAGACTTCATTCAGTACTCATTCTTTTGATGAAATATTATGCTTGGGCCGCAGTTCATAATAAACGCCATGTTTGACGGTGAGCTAGTAATGGAGAGGAATCAGTGGTATAACGGAGTTAACAGCAAAGCGGTACCAAGGGTTCTCAATGGGGCAGCAACCAACAAACAAGCAATAGTCACTTGAGTGAGTAGAAGATTTCGAAGGGTAGCCTGCTGCGAAATGAATCCGCTAAACACTCGGGGCTCTAGCCATGGGCAAGAACATGTTGGGGGCATGCGCAGAAGACGAAAGTCGGTCTAACTTAACTTCCGTCCATGTATTTAGTGTATGTTGAAAGCGGAAGGCGACTGGCACGGGGTAATGGCATCTCCGACGAGGTCCTTCCAGAACGGCGGGAGTCGGGGTAGACTGCCGCGGCACGCACGGGTGGATCGCGCCGGGTCAATACCGGCCAGGGCCTGGCGTCGCGTGGCGTGACCTTCCAGGTGCACGCGGTCACAAGGTCAGGGCCCGCTCGGCATTCCTCGGCGACTGACACCCCTCCCTCTCCCTGGCTTCCACACCCCTTCCACGGTACCGCGACACGAGACGTCCTAGGTCCACGGTGACTCGAGCCGCGTGGATTTCGCGTGTTCATTTAGCACCAGCCCGGACTTCTAACTTCTCTACGTGCTGGAGCCACGTGCTTTTAGTCTTAGCCTGCTGACAAGGCGATGCACTTTTAGTCCCCTTCTTCGCTGGGGTGCATATGATATGGTTACAGTTTTCCTTCCTGCTTATTACTGGATCAAGGTATTCCAAGAAAAATATCCACCTACATGCCGGTCATAAAAATGGAACAATTTAACGAAATCTGCGAAATGCACGGATGCCTAAAATAATAAGTGGTAAGTCATGCCATGCACAAAAGAAACCGATGATTGGCGATAACTGTACGCGCCTCTCTTAGTTGCCTACCAAGTTAATAGATGCTAATGGCAGCGTTAACGATCAGAGGCGGAAAATTTAGCGGACAAAATTAAAGACAAGACAGATTTTTAAACACATGTACACTTCAGTTACTTTGCAGTTGGGTGGCACTTTATAAGTACAGAGGTGAAACAGCTGCGTGTACAGCGAACTCCAACCGCACCCGTCATCAAAATGGCGTNTGGCACTTTATAAGTACAGAGGTGAAACAGCTGCGTGTACAGCGAACTCCAACCGCACCCGTCATCAAAATGGCGTCACCGACCAGCAAAATGTTAGAACGCCGTTCGCGAAACAGCGCTTGGTAACCTGCTCGCCAGCCGGCAGCCCAGCCAATAGAGAGCCTGCCGCAGCATGCATCAGGCAATCAGACACAAGGCCCAAATATCAGCCGTATCGTACGCAATCCAGTTGTGATTTTATAAAAAAAAAACTGTACCTATGGCAGCGCCAATGAATAGACGATTGAGGCCCGAGTATGTAAAGGACATACAAGGCTAGGCTGATGCCAAATTAATTTTCGATATTCACGCTTCACACTTACAATTTAAAATCGCCTCAGAGACCCCGGTCAGAGAAGTCACCAGGCGTGTATGCGGAACCTACGTCCTCCCGACTGGAAGGAAGGCTTCTTAACCACTCCCCCTCCCCAGTCTATAAATAACCGGTGCTGCTGCCCGGCTACGTGTACGAGGAAGGGGGCATGTATAATTTACACAGTTAAGCTCTAACAATGATCTATAGGGAAGTCTGCCTTCCGCTGCTGCGGAAAGATTACATGCGACCCCCAGAGGGTCACGCCAACCCGATACAGCATTTCAAGGATGTACTTTGCATGATTAAAACCTCGCGGTCGCCATTTCAATCCTTTACTCTTTTAATGGATTACAACGAACCGACATGTATCACACTCCATTAACCACCTTACTGTAGCACTACCAGATAGCAAGCCAAGTAAAGTAACTCTAATGAAACCAACTTGACAGACACTAAAACCAACTCTGGCCTGTCGTCGTAAACATGATACAATTTAAATGCACAGAACCAGAATTATGGCATATTTTAATTTCAACTTTACAATGAAATGTAACGTATGAATCGCAAAGCCTAGACTCTAATACCCAACGTTCACACGTAAAGTTTTCCTTTAGATGCTAGCCGCGTTTCTTTGTAAGGAAGCATTNCTAGACTCTAATACCCAACGTTCACACGTAAAGTTTTCCTTTAGATGCTAGCCGCGTTTCTTTGTAAGGAAGCATTCTGGTGTTTAATTTCACCAGTCAGAATTAGGTTACTCCGGTACTCAACATCTGTGACTCGTGGGCAGGCACCTCATACGCATAGGAATCAAAACTACCCAAACTCGAATGTACATCTGAGTTAAACTGTTTCGAATTATTCGCGAAAATCGGGTGATCATTCTGATAGCCTTCAAGGAAAGAGTCGAAGCAGAAATCATAGTGACTTTATCAGGTACGCTTATGATTATTAATACGGCTGTTGCTCCAGCAGGAACGATGCAAAGATTATTGCCACTGTTGCAAGATCGATTTTTTTCTTTTTTTAATATAAATTGTGTTCTAATTCGCAATTAAACTCTCTGTCAGCTACGTGACCAGGTTAGGGTGCTTCGTGCATTTAGTGAGTTGGTTGAAGTTGTTAATCATACAAATACCACTTCAAAGTCGTGTGCCGTTGTTTACTTTGCGAGTGTTTATGTGAATTATAGCAAATATTTCCGACAAAGCGAACCACTTCATTTTTAACACATTTTATTTTTACTGATGTATATATTATTTGTAAATTGACAAGATCTTTCATTAAATAGCTGCTATCTTCCGCGGAATAAATAAACTCGCATATAAATGTATTAATTAAATTACTAAGAATTGATTTTTTCTTCCACAATCAAAGTAATGTTAAAGAAACGTATAAACACTTGACTACGCAGCTCCTAAAATGATCACTTGCCACGTTGCGAACTGATGTATTTCTATAACTTTAATTTCCAAAAACGGATTCAGGCACGGCTCCAGTCGAATGTATGAGGAGGTGAAAGGGGGAGAAGAAAAGTTTATTTACTGGCTCTTCCCCATAATTAAGTCAGTTTCTAAGTTAATTTGCGTACAGGAAGGAAGTAGTGTGTATTCTCACCGGTATATTACGACGGGANAATTAAGTCAGTTTCTAAGTTAATTTGCGTACAGGAAGGAAGTAGTGTGTATTCTCACCGGTATATTACGACGGGAGTTGTTTGTCGCCGTCATCAAACTATGGAAGTGCACGCGCAGATATTTCTCTCAGAGCAACACTGGCGTTAAGATTTGTAATCTTCAGTTGTATCACTTCTAGGATCACGACAAAGAAAAAGAACCCTCCCTAACAAAAGCATTTTTTTCTTCTTATTTTCTAATCTGCGATATACGCTCCTCCCCACTCAGCAAAGTTCAGCTAGAAGGCGAACGCATTTCCCATTTTCCTTAGTTTCAGACGAACTATGTTTACGGCGATTCCATNGCAAAGTTCAGCTAGAAGGCGAACGCATTTCCCATTTTCCTTAGTTTCAGACGAACTATGTTTACGGCGATTCCATTACCTTTTTTTATCCCCTCTTCCAATGTTTCGATTCCTTTCCGGTCTGTTTCTCTTTATTCTTATTGCTGTTATTCCTCGCGAGTTCTTTTTAGACCTCTCTCAAACTATGNGCAAAGTTCAGCTAGAAGGCGAACGCATTTCCCATTTTCCTTAGTTTCAGACGAACTATGTTTACGGCGATTCCATGACCTTTTTTTATCCCCTCTTCCAATGTTTCGATTTCTTTCCGGTCTGTTTCTCTTTATTCTTATTGCTGTTATTCCTCGCGAGTTCTTTTTAGACCTCTCTCAAACTATGNCCTTTCCGGTCTGTTTCTCTTTATTCTTATTGCTGTTATTCCTCGCGAGTTCTTTTTAGACCTCTCTCAAACTATGAAACTTTTTTTGCACTCCCACGCAAGATGTTTTCGAAAGAGCTTTGTTTCATCGCATTTTGACACCAAAAGTCCTTTACGGAACAATAACAGATGAAAAGACCGAAGACGAAGGGAAAAAAATCAGGAAGAACTTTACGATTTGTTAGACGGCAGTAACTTTTGCTAAATCTTGTAGACCAGCCACACAACATGCTTAGTCAAAGGCGTGAGTGTTTATAAAAATGCTTAAAGAAAGGCCTGTCCTGAAATTAAGAACGCTCACAGAATAAATATTCCTTCACCCATACTCCTTAATTTATACCCGTGCTAAACTGTGTTCAGTTAGCAGCACCTATCGATGGTTAGAAATGTTCAACTGCAAAAACTAAACACTGGTGTTATAAAATCATTACGTGTTTGTTTAAGATCACAGGGGTTAAAAAATGTTTAAAGAAGCCAGCTATAGAAAAGTATGAAACATATTAGAAGAATAATTGTAATAAAATTCAAGGAACCGTGCAGAATAAATGTACGTTTTAAAAAAAATGGTACTGTAATATGTATTACAAAAAAAAACACGCCGGTTGATTATAACGTGCTTCACAAAATAACAAATAATGGTTCTGATGTAAACCATGGGGCATAATTATAAAGCACATTTGTCATTGGCGAATCCGTAAAGGCTGAATGGAATAATTCCCTATCGTCTGGTTGTGTTCACAACAACCACAACTCTCAATCAGCGATTACGTGCTTGCTATGCCTGACGTGGGCATAAATACCAGAACATTTATGTAGGATCATGACGCAGTGTAAATAAGAAAAACACAAATGTGAGCTTACATTTCTACCAAACGTTTTTTTTTTTAATTTTACCAAAGAATAAGCAGTAAGTGACATTACTTTGTTAGGTTCCATTGCTGGTAGCTAACGACTACATTAAAGAATAATACCAGAGAATAATTTTAAGGAGAACAGCGTCTGTACTGGGAAAAACTGTGGCCTTTACCTGGAGACCATCGAGATATAAAAAAATTCTAGCAGAAGTAGAAAGAAGGAAGTCTAAAGAGTATCAAAGATTTTACTGTTAGTGTGTGAGGCGAACAGTTAGTGCTGCTGAAATATCGACGCAGTAGGAAATGTGTCTTCTGCCACTCACTATCAGCTACCCGTATGGAGTGTCAAGCTGAACGAAATGTATTGCGTGAATTTCAAGTATCAATCGACATTCTTTCTTTTTATTATTTTAAGCAGCGTGTAATTTTTGTCTGCACAGTTAACCAAACTTGTGAATTACTCTGCTCGATCATACATGTTTACTTGCCAGTTTCTTCCACAATCACTGATCTTAAGACAAAATGCTCACGATTTAGGCGGCTGCTCACCTGAAGCTACTCGACCACAACTGCGCGCCTTTTAAACGCTGACTCTGTTCATTAAAAAGTGTAGGAATTTAATATACGTAACTGGAGCGATGTTTGTGGTCTCCTCAGTAAGTGAGCATGCCTCGCTCACAGAGCGTGGAAGTCGGACCTCCAGCAAGGTTTACTAGGAAGGCGGCAATGATATTTCACGAAAAGATTTCCAGACAAGAGTTATTTCAAAACACTGTAGGGTCGTATAGCATTCGTGAAAATTTGGATTTTATTTTGGCAGATGTTTACTGTTCGTGCGCGAAAAAAGATTATTTATTTCTGAGTGGTCCGGTCAATTGAATAAACTGCTTGTGTGGACCGCAGCCAATGGAGATTAAATAACTGCTGGCGTGTGCATAAAGTGAAGTCTACCGTTTGCTCGAATTTTTACTCTGAAAATCATCGGCTCTGTCCATAACCGAGTCCAAACACTTGTCATGCTGAATCTGCTACACAAAGAAGGCTCTGTCGGATTTTACCATTCTGTGCAAAACAATGCAATATAAACATCGACCTTTTACATTTGACTTTACAACAAGTAACCCTCAAATCTTATGAAGTAAATTAGCCTTTTTTCAAAGAATACACTTCTGCAATTTCTTTCAAAATGCTTCGCCTAATCATGTTGTTACGCGTTACGCGGTCCAAAAGGGCTGCAGGATTAGCAAAGGTCGAAGTCTCCTGGTGGCGATCGCTGAGACGTTTCCTTCGGATTGCCAAGTGCCGGGTTCCAATCCCCAGAAAGTCGTGCACAAGTGTGCTGCTTGCAGTAAGAAAATTATGTACGCCACCCCCGGTCAGTGTTTTAGCATGGGAGCTTTAATATGCCCACAAATAATAAAAACATAGGTACGTCAAACTGTATTACATACAAAGCTAAATTTAAGCTACTCATATTGCGCATACAAGTGCTGACCTTCAACGAACGTTCAAGTAAAACACTAGACCTATAGATTACTCACGCAGCTAGCACGTCAACATAACCCACCATGATAAAAACCTATAACAGAAATAGTATACTTGTAAGCCAGGGATGCAAATAGCAGGTCGCTTACTAGACCAAGGCGACTAATATTTTTAAGCTGGCGACCATATAACGTTAGAATATTATGATTATTTTTAAATTATTTGCATACTACTGTAAGCAATAAGAAACTGGCTAAAAAATGCACTAGTCATTAGTACACCAGCTAACTGTTTTCGAGGAATCTGCTTAGCAAATACCTTTCATGTTTAGGCTTTACCCTAGGAAAGTACCAAAATACTAGCAGGTCCCAAATAAAGGAATCTCAAAAACAACAAGTAGAGTTTACTTAAACATATGCAGCACTTTGGAAGTAAAGCTACACCAGTTATTTTTAAAGAATTATTTAAAAACCGACAATGATCGTTACCAAGATAATGTCTGAAACGAGAAACACACTGATGACACTACACGANTTTGTCATTGGCGAATCCGTAAAGGCTGAATGGAATAATTCCCTATCGTCTGGTTGTGTTCACAACAACCACAACTTTCAATCAGCGATTACGTGCTTGCTATGCCTGACGTGGGCGTAAATACCAGAACATTTATGTTGGATAATGACGCAGTGTAAATAGGAAAAACACAAATGTGAGCGTACATTTCTACCAAACTTTTTTTTTTTAATTTTACCAAAGAATAAGCAGTAAGTGACATTACTTTGTTAGGTTCCAGTGCTGGTAGCTAACGACTACATTAAAGAATAATACCAGAGAATAATTTTAAGGAGAACAGCGTCTGTACAGGAGACCATCGAGATATAAAAAAATTCTAGCAGAAGTAGAAAGAAGGAAGTCTAAAGAGTATCAAAGATTTTACTGTTAGTGTGTGAGGCGAACAGTTAGTGCTGCTGAAATATCGACGCAGTAGGAAATGTGTCTTCTGCCACTCACTATCAGCTACCCGTATGGAGTGTCAAGCTGAACGAAATGTATTGCGTGAATTTCAAGTATCAATCGACATTCTTTCTTTTTATTATTTTAAGCAGCGTGTAATTTTTGTCTGCACAGTTAACCAAACTTGTGAATTACTCTGCTCGATCATACATGTTTACTTGCCAGTTTCTTCCACAATCACTGATCTTAAGACAAAATGCTCACGATTTAGGCGGCTGCTCACCTGAAGCTACTCGACTACAGCTGCGCGCCTTTTAAACGCTGACTCTGTTCATTAAAAGGTGTAAGAATTTAATATACGTAACTGGAGCGATGTTTGTGGTCCTCTCAGTAAGTGAGCATGCCTCGCTCACAGAGCGTGGAAGTCGGAACTCCAGCAAGGTACTAGGAAGGAGGCAATGATATTTCACGAAAAGATTTCCAGACAAGAGTTATTTCAAAACACTGTAGGGTCGTATAGCATTCGTGAAAATTTGGATTTTATTTTGGCAGATGTTTACTGTTCGTGCGCGAAACAAGATGATTTATTTCTGAGTGGCCCGGTCAATTGAATAAACTGCTTGTGTGGACCGCAGCCAATGGAGATTAAATAACTGCTGGCGTGTGCATAAAGTGAAGTCTACCGTTTGCTCGAATTTTTACTCTGAAAATCATCGGCTCTGTCCATAACCGAGTCCAAACACTTGTCATGCTGAATCTGCTACAAAAAGAAGGCTCCGTCGGATTTTACCATTCTGTGCAAAACAATGCAATATAAACATCGACCTTTTACATTTGACTTTACAATAAGTAACCCTCAAATCTTATGAAGTAAATTAGCCTTTTTTCAAAGAATACACTTCTGCAATTTCTTTCAAAATGCTTCGCCTAATCATGTTGTTACGCGTTACGCGGTCCAAAAGGGCTGCAGGATTAGCAAAGGTCGAAGTCTCCTGGTGGCGATCGCTGAGACGTTTCCTTCGGATTGCCAAGTGCCGGGTTCCAATCCCCAGAAAGTCGTGCACAAGTGTGCTGCTTGCAGTAAGAAAATTATGTACGCCACCCCCGGTCAGTGTTTTAGCATGGGAGCTTTAATATGCCCACAGATAATAAAAACATAGGTACGTCAAACTGTATTACATACAAAGCTAAATTTAAGCTACTCATATTGCGCATACAAGTGCTGACCTTCAACGAACGTTCAAGTAAAACACTAGACCTATAGATTACTCACGCAGCTAGCGCATCAACATAACCCACCATGATAAAAGCCTATAACAGAAATAGTATACTTGTAAACCAGGGATGCAAATAGCAGGTCGCTTACTAGACCAAGGCGACTAATATTTTTAAGCTGGCGACCATATAACGTTAGAATATTATGATTATTTTTAAATTATTTGCATACTACTGTAAGCAATAAGAAAGTGGCTAAAAAATGCACTAGTCATTAGTACACCAGCTAACTGTTTTCGAGGAATCTTGTTAGCAAATACCTTTCATGTTTAGGCTTTACCCTAGGAAAGTACCAAAATACTAGCAGGTCCCAAATAAAGGAATCTCAAAAACAACCAGTAGAGTTTACTTAAACATATGCAGCACTTTGGAAGTAAAGCTACACCAGTTATTTTTAAATAATTATTTAAAAACCGACAATGATCGTTACCAAGATAATGTCTGAAACGAGAAACACACTGATGACACTACACGANTAATTATTTAAAAACCGACAATGATCGTTACCAAGATAATGTCTGAAACGAGAAACACACTGATGACACTACACGAGTGTTTAGAAATGCGGCGCAGAACACCTTTTCTGCAAGATGAGTATTTTCTACTTTACGTCACAAGTCTCACGTGTATTTAATAGCAATACCAAAATTCAGACCCTAAGATTTAACAATATTATTGCATTCTCCGTATTTTAGAACAAGAGTTTTGGTCGAAAGTGAATATTACAAAATCAACTTCAGTAAGCAAAAATTACGAATGTTATATACTCCCAGCCACGTCATAGCTCAGAATACGAGTCGGGAGTTGGGTATCGCGTTGTCATGAAACCATTAAAATCAGATATTCTATTCGAGTTTAGATTTTCTGTGAACAACCGTACATTTTCAAGCTCAAAATAAACCAATAAAAGCCAAAAGAGCTGTACGACTTCTTAATGAAAACTGCAATCCGCCGTTATTACTTCTGGTTTGTTTCGGAGGAGATTTGGAGTCATTTTCTTGCGGACCTCAGTCTAGAATTCACATCGTTATTTAAACTAAAAATATGGAATCGCCCATATATGTAATAAAAATTCATAAATGCATGAACAAATAACGAAAGCAAATCAACTTGGCCTTGAATCGGGAGACATTCGATTAATGAAAACACTATATTGGAGCCGTTATCTTCTCCCCGACCCGTAGTAATTGAAATACAAAATGTTCCTGGAAACGACGGAATAATTTCCACCAACAAAATTTAGTCTGTTATCTTTCCGTTGACAGAATGAATCTCAGAACCTTGTAAACGTGAAGGCAGAAGGCGAATACAACTTGTAGGTACTCTCAATGGGAGAACGGGGGAAAGGGAGAGAGAGAGCACGGACTGAAGGCAACAGATAAGATAGCTTGCACGTGTGAGAAATGCCAATACCTCAAACATTTCACAAAAGGAATGAACGTCAGTGCAAGGTACAAAAAACCCGCACTGGAAACATGGCTGCTAGCTAGACAACCCTTCCCTCACCCGTCCCGCCGGCGGGGAAGACGTATATTTCCACGGGAGATGTTATTGCTGCATTTCCTATCTGTCTTCTAGGTTCTGGGTCGAAAACAGCACATTCCTTTTCTCATAACACACGATTTGTCTTTCCTACGGAGCTTCTCCCACTTTTTTTTNTGGGTCGAAAACAGCACATTCCTTTTCTCATAACACACGATTTGTCTTTCCTACGGAGCTTCTCCCACTTTTTTTTTGCATCTACGTAAAAATTCCCAACAGCGTGCACAGAAACGTACATCAGGCGGAGCACAGTAAAATGAAAAGTACGAAAGCACGTCCAAAAGAAACCCACATTAAACAAATTAAAATGCAATGATAAAGTGGAATAATTTTAATAGTTACATGGACTTCTTTAACTTAACAAAAACTATTGCTTTGAAATTTCTACTAACTGTTTGGCAAGAAGAAAAATTAGCAATATTACACCAACTTAACGAACTAATAACATAAATTAAAATAAAAACTAGCGTTCTTTATTTTCAGCTGTTTACTGACACTGAACCAGCTTCCCAGATGAGAACTGAAACAGGCAGTAAAATGGCAAATTTAATTGTAAAAATATTAGTACGGTTTAATGTTCGCTAATTACTGATCTGACCAATGTACTCTACCAATAGACTACCCGGGAGTGGCGTTGGACAAAAGTACATACGCGCCCTCAATCATCACATTATAACTTCGAATTCGGAGTTCGCAGAAGTTAGTCACTTTGACACATTCACAGTCAGGCAAGATTCAGAATGGCTTGCCGTGTCATCCACTACATCACATAACCCAGCTTTTCACAAAACCAGATAATTTCAAGTTTTACGTTATAACAAACCCAAGGAAACAAAAAAAAAACCTATGTATACGGACGCACGCATATGTTTATTCACTCTTTTTTAATTCGTATATGTTTCGCTAATAATTTCGCAGGCGAAAAAATTTAGGCGGGTTAACAGAACTATAAAAAAATTACGTACACCAAACGCCACAATGATATTACAATCCCAGACGCTATTAACAAGAGCTAAATGATTTCGGTACGTAACCTGGAATAGCAATTAATCGTTGTTTAGAAAATGAACATCAATTAAAGGAATAAAACACGATATATATGAAAATTATGAACAAAACAAATTATAATGCCAAGTAGATTTAGTTGCAAACGCAAAGTACGTTCTAAAAAAAAAACTAACGTATTCCCATAGTATTACAAGCTTTTGTAGAAATTAAAATCCAATCTTGAAAATATACAGCATTAGTTTTCACTTACAAGAGAATCACTTGCGTAGACAACAACAGAACACATTTACTATTACAAAGATTCACTGAACAGTTGATGTCACGTCAGTATAGCCTTTTTTGAAAATTCCAAACATTTGCTTTACTGGCTATACTCGAATTGCACTTACTGTATATTATAAGTTTTCGGAATATTAAAGAAATGCACCGAAGCAGATGATAATTTTTGATTCCATACCCTTTTTAAAAACATTCACACAAAATTTAAACAACTTTAAAATTCGTCATAATTTTTTTGAGGTACATCATGAAAAAGTTTCGGCGACTAGATTCCAAACTTTTAATTACAAAGTAAAACAAAAATTGTCAGTGTGTGCATTTCTTACTGCCTTGCATTTACTGTACGCCCAAGCGACTGAAGTATGGAAAGTAGTAAGCCCGGCCATTTATTGTTTTCAAGAAAATGTCTGTTACTTTCGGGGGGGGGGGG
>NQII01006201.1:0-32131 GCA_002778355.1 Clitarchus hookeri | reverse complement strand
AAATTTCACAACTAAAATAGTAACACTAACAGGCATTTCTGAAAGTGTCAGAACTATATACGGTAGCCTGAAGTTAAAAAAACCTATTAAACAACAATGTTTCGGTAGAAAAATTTGTTTTCAAAATACATAAATATTTAAATTCATCAAAAAATACAGTGAACTGAAACCACAACCACCGATATATCGTTCTTAATTTATTTTTAGTCAATTGGTGGTTATAACATGAATATCAGGCTACCAAGGCGACTTTAAAACATATGCAATATTTCGCTGTCATCTTCTGTCACCACTTTGTGTGATACGTTTACAGCCATGATATATCATAAAACACTCACAGGCATACACAACTCTTTGTAATAGGCTGTCTTTTGCAATTATTTTACCAAGTTACAGTAGCCCTCCGACAAAAACCTATCTTCATTCATACCTTTGTTCATTGGTCTCCGAGTTCAAAGTAGTCAGATTCAGTATATACAGATGGCACGATTATTTTCTAGTTTGAGGGATTTATACTAACAAAATAACTGTTACAGCTGCAAATCATCACTTTTTTGATAAGGAATTGCAGAGTATAACTATGCCACCCAGTTCCTGCACTACATAAATTTCATTCATTGAAATTCCTTGTTTCAGCATTAGCCAAGCAAACATCATTCCAATGTCGTCTTTCAAAATTATACGATGCTCACTACAGCTGGGTTAGTTGAGTTATCCATATTGCCGTTATTAAAACTCGCGGTTCAGCGCTCAGGTCATGTATATTTTCCACATAAAAACGCGTCCAGTTTTGGGCACCAGAATAACAAATGTTACGGACTGCATTAGTCTACTTCAAGAAAGAGGCACTTGAGCATGCACGATGAATGTTCAAAAAGGCACACAAGGAAACGAGGAGTAACAAAATTAGGAAAAAATAAATCAAAGGAAGACAGAAAGTTAAATCATAACAAAACGTAATGAGGGTGAGGGGGGTAAAACAACAAGAATACCGACGTTATGAACAGAAAACCAATGGTTAAGGACAGCTGGTTCCAGCGCAAAAATACACATAGGAGAGTGAAATGGACACAAATACTGATCGAAAAAACGTTAAAAAAAAAGGATGATGAATTATTTTTTAAGAGTTAGAACACAAGATGTCCAATTTTTATTGGTGCTGATAGATGTATAGTAAGCTGATTGTTTCTGATGATGCATCTCAGGACCTGATCGATTCGTTGTGTTAATAAGTAAAATAGTCTATAACACGGGCGCCTTAGAAGAGGCTACCAGTTGACCAACACTGCTGAACGGGTGGATGACAAACCAGGAGCGCCTCACTAACAAGCCACTGTATGGTCGCAACATTTAAATCAGCTTCCGGCACAAATACTGATATTTGACGCGCACAACAAATAGTTTAAATGTTATAGTTTACAAAGCATGTCATCAGCTGATTGGTAACCTCCCCGTGTGCGTATTTGCGATGGTGCCAAGGAATCCATACGCAATGAAAATTTCACGTGTAAGGCATCTATCTACCTGCCTTGTGAAATACGTCGNATGGTGCCAAGGAATCCATACGCAATGAAAATTTCACGTGTAAGGCATCTATCTACCTGCCTTGTGAAATACGTCGAGGAGTGTATGCAACAAACGTATAGAACAGGAGCTACCAGAAGTTTTAGCCGTGTGTATATACGAAAAGAAACCACACCCGTGCCAGCAATATAGCTTTCAACACATCTCGCATGCGCGAGAATTAGGTTGGACCTCTTANATGGTGCCAAGGAATCCATACGCAATGAAAATTTCACGTGTAAGGCATCTATCTACCTGCCTTGTGAAATACGTCGCGGAGTGTATGCAACAAACGTTTAGAACAGGAGCTACCAGAAGTTTTAGCCGTGTGTTTATACGAAAGAAACCACACCCGTGCCAGCAATATAGCTTTCAACACATCTCGCATGCGCGAGAATTAGGTTGGACCTCTTATTATTGTCCATCCGCAGTTTCTTCACAGCTTTTGAACTAAATCTTTGAAAAATCTCCTCATGTACGACGTGTTTGGTTGTTTTCTAAATATGCCACTTATCACAAGCGTTTTATACTTATTTTACATAAAAGTACCTTATTTTTGACTAAATCTAACTTTTACTTACATTTTAATTATGAATACGGGGAGAAAATAGGTGTGTTGGTAATGCCGAGTAAGAAATAGTTCGTATGAAAAATATCATTACACTGAGTGCGCACGAATGCGGTGCGTTGTCAATATTGTGTAATTTTCTAAACTTGGTTAAGCTTTGTTTGCATGAGGCGGAGGAATATCCTGGAAGCAGAACTATAGCAGGGCTTCAGAAAAGTTGGAAGTAATCGTGAGTTGACTATAAACACAAATAGGTGCGCACGTTAGTGAGCAATGTTTAAAGGTGTGTTTGGTTTATTCTGTATTCTTGCTGCGTATACTGTCATCCAAATGAAGTTTGAAATAACCACTTCCATTGACTTCGTATACACTCGTCATGTGGCTCTGACTAATATGTTAGCTATTATTAACAAATTCGTAATGCGATACGAGCAAAATGCAAAGAAACATACCATATTTAATAAGTGTTAAGACATGATGCTGGTTTTTGCTGATTCGATGCCAACTTACTGCGCATTAAGGCAGGACTATCCAATGAGAATTAAACCGCGGGCCACGTGTTTGTCGGTTGAGAGGTCTTTAACACAAAAAAAGCTCAATTTGTTTGACAAAAACATAAAAATATAAATGGTAAAAATTAATATTGTTCTTTTTTAAAATATCAGACAAAATAAAATAACACACTGCTAAAGAGTGTTGTGTGTGACANCGGGCAAGCGCCACCTCGCAGAAGACGGACGGGCGTCCCGAGGCCGGAGCACACTCCCGCCGACACACTAATCAATCCTCGTTACACTGACACGTATTAAACACGTCACGCGCTCCTGACGGACTGGAGGGCAAAACAACCCCCCTCCTCCCTGGCCCTTCCCGTCGCCGTTCCTCCGCGCCGCTCGTCGCACTTAACATCTCACTACCATTACTACACAGCAACGCTCCCCTCCTTCCTCGAGCCTCGGGGGTTTAACGACGTGGACAGGCCGTCAGCGCGCCGCACTAGCTGGCCGCCGCCACGTTCATAAATCACCGCATTAATCTGCGACGCCCGCCGCAAATTTGTTTCCACCGAGAAACAGCTCGACTTCGAATTAAAGCTTCATCGCATAGTGCTGACGTCTCCTCTTCAATGTCACGACTATAGAGAAAACATTGGCCCTCAAATAATTATGAAGTATTAGCACTAACTTCCGAGTTAATAACAGAAAGGAGAATGGAAATTACGATTTGTGATACAAAATAATTCTAATGTTTTATTGCATTAGATTTTGAAAACTATATTGCCCAAGCAACAAGGCAAATGTTTATCATCATTACAGAAGAAAAACATTGTTTGAATATAAGTTGTTTGACACAAACTGTGAAGTGGTTTTTATTAATCCCAGCATTGAATTGTCGTAGTTATAAAATGTAAATTTCTGAGACGCAGATTTATTGGGAGCTAACTTCGTATTCATTTTTTTTAAAGGTTCTGTTGCATAACCATTAAAGTATTATAAACTAACAGAGACAGCTTACGACTGACATTGTCCAAAAAATGCGAGATTAATATTCTTAAATAATCATAAATACTACCTTGAATNGAGACAGCTTACGACTGACATTGTCCAAAAAATGCGAGATTAATATTCTTAAATAATCATAAATACTACCTTGAATCAAAAAATGTTTTTAGTTAATTTGCAATGTAAACGAGCATGTTGTGAATAATATTTTTTGGCATATAAGCGTAATTTTCTGCAGCATACTGCATAATTTTTAAAACAATTAAAATCACATGGCACATAAATTAATGCGTAACGCATTAATTGAAGACTACAGGATTTTTGAAACTAACACAGAAAATATAAGATAAAATATTTGGTTGAGTGATCCTACTTATATCAAGTAATTCCTTACTTCGTAATATTTTACATTTAACTGCGATGAGATGCATTGTGCTAAAGAAGCGTATGCGACAAAACTNGAGACAGCTTACGACTGACATTGTCCAAAAAATGCGAGATTAATATTCTTAAATAATCATAAATACTACCTTGAATAAAAAAATGTTTTTAGTTAATTTGCAATGTAAACGAGCATGTTGTGAATAATATTTTTTGGCATATAAGCGTAATTTTCTGCAGCATACTGCATAACTTTTAAAACAATTAAAATCACATGGCACATAAATTAATGCGTAACGCATTAATTGAAGACTACGGGATTTTTGAAACTAACACAGAAAATATAAGATAAAATATTTGGTTGAGTGATCCTACTTATATCAAGTTATTCCTTACTTCGTAATATTTTACATTTAACTGCGATGAGATGCATTGTGCTAAAGAAGCGTATGCGACAAAACTNAATTCCTTACTTCGTAATATTTTACATTTAACTGCGATGAGATGCATTGTGCTAAAGAAGCGTATGCGACAAAACTTCTTGCTCAAAAGTACGTATTATAAAAGGCATTCTGTTGACGAGAGTTAGCAAGAAAATGTTGGTAGCTATAGAAGTTACGTTCAGTTATTTTTAAAAAAAAGTTAGTTTCAAACACGCACGATGACCCACGAACGAGTTACGCCTACAACCAGCCTCACAATGTACAATCACTATTGCGGTGGGAGGGGGGGGGGTGTGTGACGAGTTGACGCAATACAAGAGGAGAGCAAGAGAACCGAAATAAACTTCTCTCGTAAACGACGCATTCCGGCGAAGGTCTCGTTGCGGAGTTTCCGCTAAAGTGCCGGAAGCTCTCCTCACAACATAGCCTCCGAGATTGTGGCCGGAAGGGACCGCCATCTTGTTCCGAGAGGCGTCAACAAAAGAGCGACGTCGCGCGATCCGCCCACTGAGCAAGAGCACAGGGGAACGGAAGAGGGTCGGAGAGACGACGAAGAAAAGAGGGNGGGTTATTCCACATACCTTGTATATGCCCTCGTTCGACGCCCGGCAGTGCGGGACGGCAGGTCGAGGCCTGACTTCTGCGCCGCGATCAGTAAGTCGACTGGACGATGACGAGCCCCCCCCTCCCCCCACCAACTCTACAACGACCATCCTCAGCACCTGGCCCGCGTTGCCTAGAGATGGTGCGACGCTTCTACTACGTCATCGGGTTGTGATTGCGCCAAGACGATCAGCGCTACCGTCATGGAGTTTCCTCAACACCTGACGTCACGAACTCTGGAGGGTCTTAGACTACATATACCCTGGCCTGAAAACTGGTCGAGAGAGAACATAGGATGGGCTTCAAAGAGGGAACACTTTTTAAAAGATTAGTATTTTAATTGACAGTTATTATATTTAGGCATTTACTCTGTAATTTTATTTAGGCCAGATGTTATTCTATTGTGACATTTTAATCGTTATCTTTTCAATCTGTTTACAAATTGTTTTTAATATTCTTTTATATTTTTTGTATTGAAAATGTTTGAGGCATTTTGCAGAGAAAAAAAAATAGATATAAGCCCACAATTATATGGATAAAAACGAAATTAGCGTCAGTTGTTCATTTCTCACAACATGGGATAATTCATATTTTCATGGGTTTCTTTAATTTAGTTGTCCACCGTATTTGTGGTATCTGCGCGCGCAAGTTCTAAAGAGTTTATTAGTCCATACATTGATATGGATATTGTGGATGGAGAAGGATGCGTTGGTCACTGTCATGAGGTGGATGGGTTTTCACCGGGTGCTCCCACCCCGTGACGCTATATTGAACGTCATCTTTTCCTAACGTAATAAAATATTTCGAAAGAAAAAACATTGTAAAAGTACACAATTCATACTCTAATTTAGTACAAATTTGGTTCAATTGTGACATTTAGTATTTATTGGTTAGGCCTATTTTTATATCAACATAGTTTCTTATTTTACTTACTGTTACTAAACCATAGCCGACGCACGCAGCTTTCATCTCTCTTTCTTGAACGCCCTGTTCCTCGTAAATAAACAGTTTCCTCAGCACACAAAAAAATTCTAAATTATTTTATCAGCCGCATTAACGTCTGGAATGATCTATCTTTGTATAATAACACGGAAATAAAGTGAAGCAATATTTTCTGTCGCTTACGTCTGTCTTGTGTACTGTACTCTTACCGCCCTGTACAACCAGCCTTGCAGGGTCAGTAATTTAACACTCTTTCCCCTCGAGGCTTAATGAGAATTGCTCACGCCAGGCATCAATTAATGCCTCTTTGCGACCGCGTGGATACAATATACGAGTCCGGTTGCACAACTCGCTGCACCGTACGAACACACGAGAAAATGCGATAAGAAAAAAGGCTGGTGCATGTAAAGGCGACAGCGAATTTTCTACATACATGAATACATACAAAGGGTTCGCTGTGAAAATCAACATCTGAAAATAAAACTCCCTGCCGCAACTTACGCAGAGCTTAATGAAAACACCTAATGTCACAACTGCTGTAATGTTGACAGCTAGTTATGAAAATAGTGCTACAATGAACCCCAGTAAAAATTTAATTTTTACGGCAATACTTTTAAAGACAAAAATTGTTACTGNGAAAATAGTGCTACAATGAACCCCAGTAAAAATTTAATTTTTACGGCAATACTTTTAAAGACAAAAATTGTTACTGTGGGTCATCCTTAAAAGATAAACATATACTATCCCGAACTTTTCTGTAGATCTTTTTGAGAGCTACAATTCTGTAGTACATTAATTTTTTGTATCTCTTATGGTTTAGTCAGCGCAAGCCATGCAAGCGCCCTAAAAGCGTTTTTTACGACTTGATTACAAACGGTTCGACATTTATCTACTATCCTTACATTAAATATGAATGAATTATATACCAAAACCTTCCTCAAGAAATTCTCTAAATGCTGTTGAAAACCGCATCAAAATCCATCAAGTAGTTTAGAAGTATTAAGCTAATACACAGACAGACGCGGATAAGCGACTTTGTTTTATACTATTTAGAGATGTACTCTTCAAACCCGGTGGTCAAGCTAATTTTGTAAAATTCTATTTATGTTCCAATAAGACTTGGCATCGTAAGAACGTATTTTTACGTCAAGAAAATTTTCAGTGTAACTTCACTGACATATGGCCACCAGCCACTAAGCTAGTTAACGTGTTGTCTTGTATATGCCGTGGAAATATAACACAGTAGTCAGGATACTAAGCAAATAGCCCCCGCATTTACACTGTACATAAACCCAGTGCAGTCAATTATATCGTCCGTCGTTTTAAATCACGAAATGAGTTCACAGTCAAGCGCATAATTTCACTACAAACGTTACAAATATCAGTGTTACAAACGAAAAAAAAAATTCCAAACTAAGGAATAACGTTCAGTATTCCATTCTTCAAAGATCCGTCGTGGAATTTTCGGGCTCGAAGACTATTTTTCGATATTAACTTAATCTGAAGGGGTGAGCAGATGTAGAGTATCCTTGTATGTTTACAATAATACAGCAATCTGCGTTCAGATATTACTTAAAAATCGCAGAATAGAAGACAAAGGAGAAAAGGGCATGACAATGGAGCGTACTAACATACAAAAAAAAAAACACAGGAGTAATTGAAATGANATTACTTAAAAATCGCAGAATAGAAGACAAAGGAGAAAAGGGCATGACAATGGAGCGTACTAACATACAAAAAAAAACACAGGAGTAATTGAAATGATAAAATAAGGTGTACCAGATAATTTTATTATTACAAATTTTTTTCAAAAAGGACGCACTATCAACAGAATTGTTTATGAACTAAACTCGGCTTACATAATTACGAAACGTCGTTGGACGTTCAGGAGCCAACAATTGTTTTCTATATTTTGAACATATTATACAATTTTTTTTGTCGTGACATGAAAAAACGGCCCAAAAACGTACGACACTGGCGGATAATTAATTTACAAAAACAAACTAAAGGAACTCTAAAAATTTCTACTAAAGTATTTTTCTATGCAAATGTCTAAACCTCATAAAAAATATTTTCTTACAAATTTGTTACGGTTCGCCCGTATTTTAGGTTTAACTCGTGAGATGAAATTTAAAGTAGAGATTACCAGACGCTGAAAACACTTAATGCAGATGAACCATGTTTCGGATTTCAAAGAAACTGCAAAATGCCGTTCTTGTGATGCCAGGCAACACTTGAGCTGATTTACAATTGTGATGAAATAACTATTTTTAAATATGTGCGAAATACGATTTTTCCACATTTACTTTGAAAAAAAATGGACGTCATTGTTTCAAATGATTTGGTAGTTTTATCAATTTACCTTTTACATCATTTCTAAAAACAATAAAATATCTTAAAAAATAAAAAAAAAATAAAAACTTTGGCTCTGGAACGGCATTACACGTTATGTATGCTGTTGGGCCACACGTGCCGACTGCTACGACACTGGAGTCGCAAAACTGTATAAATATTAAATAAAATGGACACGGGTGCATGAACACACTTTGTGTGACTTCATCGAAGGGAAAGACTAGCAGAAACAATGATGACGTTTTTTTTTTTTACAATTATCTCCTCCTAATGACTGTATTTTTATCCAAAATGACAGGCAACATGTTTACTTACTTGTTCCTGTGGTAGCTACGACATAGAAATGCATTTCGCCAGTAACCTGTGTTAGTGAAGGTGACTTTTATTCCAAATTTGTTTGTCAAAACCTATTTTACATTTATGTCTACGCCCGATAGGTATATTTTTACTAACTAACTTTAACGTACGTACTTATACCTTGGTTTGCCATCTCCGCTGACTCATATAGGTTTAATATGAATGAATACCTACTACGTTTGAATAAGTTTGATAAACTAATACAGTTTACTTAGTCTCTTTAAACATTTTTAACTTCACATTCGAATTCCAAGACAGGACAGCTTATANTAAACTAATACAGTTTACTTAGTCTCTTTAAACATTTTTAACTTCACATTCGAATTCCAAGACAGGACAGCTTATATAACATGGTACTTCATTCATCTAAGTACACCATTTTACAATTTTGATTTTCAAGATGACATCATATGCCATGTNATATAACATGGTACTTCATTCATCTAAGTACACCATTTTACAATTTTGATTTTCAAGATGACATCATATGCCATGTTAAAAATGTCCACGAGTGAACGAATAATATTTCTGACAATTCATTTGAAAACTCAGCTTGAAAATATATTATTTGCCTCCAGTTAGTATCGTATGCAATAGCTACAATTCTGCTTTTATTTTTACCGTCGAATACCGTTTTAGGTTTCTGGACGTATTTTAAGAATATAAGTATAATATACATTATTTTCTTAGCAACAAAAGCAAGAGGTACAAAAATTTCCTATGCTTATCATTAAAGTACTTTTTAAAACATTTGTTTAGCACTCATCCCAACATAATCAGGGGTGCGAAGCGAAAAGCCGAGCTCATTTATTTGTTTCATGCTCGAAGTCACCATCATAACAGAAGTAGTCGGCGTACATTAGTGTTTCTGCCGCATAATAAATGTATCCAGTAAGATGCGTGGCTCCTTCAAAATTATATTTTATCTCTAATAGCATTTCTGAGATGGCTATGTGTGCTGGAGTGCCGACTACCCTCGGGGAAGAGAGCGTATTACATAATTTAAAAATAAGACTTTAAAAAGTAAGACGAGATTTTATTTTCACAAGAGACTTTATTCGATATATCATAATATGACAGGGTATGAAATGAAATGCACGCCATCGAGCAAGCTGTGATAGATCACAGCACAGAATTGTCATTTCAGCAGCAGTGATAGTCCCTTGCTTGAAACGGAAGCTTTTGTTCCATGAAGTTAGAATATTACAGAAAACTGTGTATGGAGTCAAATGGAGCACGACAAAAATTCGTCAATTTATACCGATGGTAGTTGCTGGTAAGAATAATTGTACGAAGGTTATGGGAAAGCAAGGTCCGATTTCTTATAAAATATAATCCATCACAGATTTTTTTCAAAAAACTTTTTTTATTTAATTCCTTACATGTTTTTCTATTTTTCTACATAGTTTCCATATTTGTTTAAACATTTGTCATAACCTTCTATAAGTTTTTGTATGCCTAAGTCATATAAGTCTGCAGCCTGTGAGGATAACCAATCTGTAACTGCTTCTTTCACCTTTCATCTTCTATAAAAATTGATCACCTTCCATATGATATCGGTCCAAAAAATCAAGAGCACAAGCCATTCTTTTCTTTAGTGTTCCTCAGTAAGCAGCCCGGGAATCCAACGTGCGCACGATTTGTGAAATTTTGCAAATTTTCAGACACAATTTTGTGCAAAGTTGTTCTACCCACATTCGGAAATTCCAATGCTAAAGTTGAAATTGTGAATCGCCGGTCTTCACGAATATTTTCGTCNCTACCCACATTCGGAAATTCCAATGCTAAAGTTGAAATTGTGAATCGCCGGTCTTCACGAATATTTTCGTCCACGGCTTTGACCAAATCTTCTGTGATCACTGATGGTCGGCCTGATCGCGGTTCATCATAGACTTTTTCCCGTCCGTCCTTGAAAGCTCTCACCCACTTACGCACTTTGCTGTCAGTCATCGCATTGGGGCCATACACTTGTCTTATCTGTCGATGAACTTCCGCTGCTGAAATGTTCCTTGCTGTCAAAAGCTGAATCACTGACCGTATTTCACAGTCGGCGGGCTGATCAATTGTTTAAAACATTTTGAACTGACACTGTAAAAAGCNTTCTCTATTTTTCTACATAGTTTCCATATTTGTTTAAACATTTGTCATAACGTCCTACAAGCTTTTGTATGCCTAAATCATAGATGTCTGCGGCCTGTGATGATAACCAATCTGTAACTGCTTCTTTCACCTTTCNTGTGATGATAACCAATCTGTAACTGCTTCTTTCACCTTTCATCTTCTATAAAAATTGATCACCTTCCTTATGATATCGGTCCAAAAAATCAAGAGCACAAGCCATTCTTTTCATTTGGTGTTCCTCAGTGAGCAGCCCGGGAATCCAACGTGCGCACGATTTGTGAAATTTTGCAAATTTTCAGACGCAATTTTGTGCAAAGTTGTTCTACCCACATTCGGAAATTCCAATGCTAAAGTTGAAATTGTGAATCGCCGGTCTTCACGAATATTTTCGTCCACGGCTTTGACCAAATCTTCTGTGATCACTGATGGTCGGCCTGATCGCGGTTCATCATAGACTTTTTCCCGTCCTTCCTTGAAAGCTCTCACCCACTTACGCACTTTGCTGTCAGTCATCGCATTAGGGCCATACACTTGTCTTATCTGTCGATGAACTTCCGCTGCTGAAATGTTCCTTGCTGTCAAAAGCCGAATCACTGACCGTATTTCACAGTCGGCGGGCTGATCAATTGTTTAAAACATTTTGAACTGACACTGTAAAAAGCNCGAATCACTGACCGTATTTCACAGTCGGCGGGCTGATCAATTGTTTAAAACATTTTGAACTGACACTGTAAAAAGCACACTGCAACCATACCAATGCAAATGGCGTTGTTTGACGAGCAAGGCATGCCGGGAGTCGGTGCGCATGCGCGTTGCAGTGTTCGCGCGACATTCGATTAGCTACGGCCATTCGGACCTTACTTTCCGAATAACCCTCGTACATTGAATAATTTTGACGATAAGATGAAATTGAGAATACCTTTATCGTTAGATTCATTTTCTTTTTATATAATTTCTCGTGTTTTTTTGGTCGAAGAATTTTAATAAACTGAATTTTTATAACAAATAACATTATGATAAAACAACCTGCAAGAAAACACGAGCGCATCTTATGCCACCTTGTCTGGGCTGAATCTCAGTACTCACTGGAACAGCAACCAGTGAATAAAAAACTATACTCTGTTCACAGTTACTTTCAACTTTCCTGAAGCCCTGCTAAAGTTATACTTCCAGAACATTCCTCCGCTCCATCCAAACAAAACTTAGACATTTACACCAGAGGGCCAACGCATCGCATTCGTGGACACTCAGTGCAATAACCTTTTGGATAATAACTATTTCTTACTAGGCATTAACAACACACCTATTTTCTCTCTGTTTTTACTCATATTAATGATAAATTAAATACTGTAATTTATACACAGGGTATAAATAAAAGTTCAATTTAACAAAAAATAAGCCAATTTTATGTTAACAGAAATATAAAACACTTGTACGTGGCATATTTATGAAACACTGTCATACATGGGGTGATTTTTCATTGGCTTGATTAAAAAANATAAAACACTTGTACGTGGCATATTTATGAAACACTGTCATACATGGGGTGATTTTTCATTGGCTTGATTAAAAAAGTGTGAAGAAACCGCGAATAGACTATAACAATCGAGAATACAGAGAACTTGTGGAGTCAAGCCTGCGCGTCGCTGAACCCGCGAAATTCCCGGGTCGCAGTAGCGTATTTTGGCGTTAGGTGTTAGCTGTCATACGAGTCTCGTTGTAAGCTATTGTGTTTATTCAAATTTTTTAAAAAGTATGGAATATTTCTATGTAATTGTTTTTTTCAGGACAGAAATGAAAGTCGATATTATGTTGCTCATTCATAAATTTGGTTATTGAAACATAATTGTGCTCGTTGAAAAGTGTCCACGTCAGCGAAAATCATTGTAAGTGCCCTTTGTTTACGATAATTACAGTTCTATGAAGCCGTGTTTTAAACTATAGCGTGAAAGCTACATCTTTTTTAAACATATTGGTGTATTAAAAATGCAAAGACACCACTTAAAATTCAGAGGACATAGAGCACGCGCGAAGCTTGTTTGTGCTATTTTCCATCGCCGTTGCAATGCCTCCATACGGCCGGGGATATAAAAAATGTCATTAGTTAGGCGCTCTTAAAGAGGATCTTCTTATAACGTGTAATAACTTAGCTCGGTATCGTCCGTTCAGCCNTGTCATTAGTTAGGCGCTCTTAAAGAGGATCTTCTTATAACGTGTAATAACTTAGCTCGGTATCGTCCGTTCAGCCGACTCCACCCGTGGCGGGTACTTGGTTACCGCAGCGTCCACACTCCGTGACAGGGAGTTTTGCGGCGTGGGGCAGGAGGGTCAGCTCCAGTCCTCCCTTCCCCCACCCACTGCGCTGACGTATTTAATCTGCGGCGGGGAGGTAAATTTGCGCTTGCGGTCGGCATCAATAATTCCTCCTCCTGGAGGATGTACCTGCTGCTCTTGCGGCGGCGGTGTCCTGGCCGCAGGACACGGTCTGAGAGACGCTGTTTCTGGGGCAATATGGTCCGCGGATCCGCGTGTGTGGGAGGGGAGGGGCTAATGTGGCTAACGTCTGGCCCGACACGCAGCACGCTACATACGTCCACGCGACACGGGCTGCCGGCTGCCTCTGGAAACCCGTTACGAACCCTGTCTCTGCCACTGCACACGCACTTCCCACGTCACGGGCAGCACCTGTCATTTTATCAATACATTTCCTCAACATGTGCCATCACAATTCCTCGCTCAATTATGTGCTCGCCTGTGGCTGGCCAAAAACTGTTGGCACTTGAAAGCTTTGTATAAAAACCATTATTACACTTTTCCGTCTACCCGTCCCAAACAATAGCCTGGAAATTTTAGATATGGCTTTACTTCGATAAGTAACACATGCTTATTACCATTTGGTAACCGTAAATCCATCATTTTTCCCGTAACATCTGACTTTAAATAATCTGATAAAAGCAACAGGTTTCGTAATAGTTACACATGTACACCCCATTACCAAGTAGCCAAATACTCAAAGCGATCATTATTAAAAACTTCCTGTCATTATTGCAATGAACTGGTGGTTCATCTGCAACTTCAAATGAGTTTGCCGCCCTTGGGAATTAAAGAAGACCACAAATCGTATATATTAAAGTTTTTATATTTGAATGAATATGTAGTGGCCATTTTGAAGTTCCTTATTTGCATCACTGACTTGCGTCGCACAGTAGTACTTAAAACTGTAAATCGCAATGCAACATCTTATTAATATTATAAATGCGAAAGTATGTGTGTGTGTGTGTGTGTTTGTTACCACTCAGCTCCATAACGACTGAACGGATTTTGATTAAATTTGGTATGTAGGTACATTAGGTCCTGGAATAGGACATAGGATGCATTTTATCCCGGAAAATTGTACGATTCCTGTGGAATAACAACAAAACGTAATTCTGCAACGTCTGGGAACCTGACCGAAATATTTTTTTCCTCTCGTGTCAGAGTTTATTAGGCCGCCCAAGGACCTCTGAAATGGCTTAATGACTGCTATCAATCGATAACAACCGGGAAAGAATATTTAACGTGCTCTCCGAAGCCCGGGAGCGCTCAGATGTTATGCCACTAAACGGTCACACATCCAAATGTGTGCCGCTGGGAACGTTGATTAACTTTAGTGATCGATTAAGATCCCTCAGCCAAGCGCAAAAAGTGGTACCTAGGTACACTGACTTCTAAAGCTACAACTTGATAAAACTCACGTTTTGATTTTCATACATCGACGCTAAAAAGCGGAAATGTGGTAACTACGTGGTAGTTACACATATACACTCCAAAAACAATACCCTACTTCTTGGCTATCGGGTAAAAATATTTCCTTTCTTTTGGGTTGCCGTAATCAGTTAAAAACCTAGGCCAACATAGTATAATTTTATAATTCTGTTTTCGCATAAATGAATTGTCTTTTCCCAATTTATTTATTAGCGTGTCACTGTTAAACTCAATTGTACCCGGGCGAAGCCCGNCATAAATGAATTGTCTTTTCCCAATTTATTTATTAGCGTGTCACTGTTAAACTCAATTGTACCCGGGCGAAGCCCGGCCGGTTCGCTAGTCATGTATAAAATCAAAATTTATAGGAACATGATCGGAAATAAACTGATCACAAATTTCATAGTCGCCTTTATGCATTTACAAACTCCGAGGGGAAAAAAAATGTTTGGACTCACACGAGCAAAAGATTACAAATGTTTTAAGTATAATAAATTATATTTTTCATTTTAATTCTTGTGGGTTGAATTACAAACATGTTCGATTATAGGCCATACTAACAATGGTAAATATGTGTGAGAATGCTTTTTGTTGCAATATGCTTCTTTAATGCTTCAACCGCGTAGCTGTAACAAACGTAAAGAAAACGTTACAATGCATCCTTGGAATCTCTAACTAGACGATGTACCCAAGATCTAAGAAGAAATTTTATTTATTAATGTAGGCTTCTTTTATAGAATTATTGCCGAATAATTGTATCGCGTAATTATTTAATAACACATACCTTACTAGGAAATGCATAAGCAGAAATGAATAATAAATAACATATTATTTTGTGCAATGCGGCGTTAAGGGTGCGCGCAGAACAAATATTGTTCATGCATTATTTAACATATTATTTTTAATTTTTAGACCCTGTAATGCAAACTCCAGAAAAGGGGAAAAAAAAAGAAAAAAAAACACACCTGCTGCACTGTTTTGCGCATTTGCTCTTAAAATCATAATGTTACGGTTTAACAAACTCTCAAAAAACTGGCAAGTAAATTAGATGAAATAGGGAAGAAAAATAAACTGAAAAACATTTGAAGAAAGTAAATAAGTAAAAAAATTAATCCACTAAAAATATATGTACATGTATATGTTTATATATATAAACGAATGCATATGTATAAACATATAACAACGTTCTCTTGCACGATTTGTCTGCATGAACAAACGTATATATGTAAGTGTCGTTAGGTAGCCTACGGCTTTATTTTACAAAGTTATTTTCACTTTTGTACATGGGTCAGGTTCACTACGCCTGACTTGACACAGTGAAATGTGAATTCGACAAGCAATTACACCAAAACTACGTACCCAGATTTTTTTACTTTCTGAGAACTGTATTGCTTGCGGCTTCTACAAGCTTGTGAAAAAAAATTTCGACCAAGCTGAAAAAAAGCTGGACAGAAGTATAAATAATAAATATGTCTTCTGTTCTTTGAGAACCCTTAAGCGGAATGGTAGAAACATCGTCAGCTGATATTGTCACTAGCAATAACTCATAAACGGCTGCTGGGGTAAACTACATCTGTGACGTCCTCCTCGTAACACGTTCCATGTCCTCGCTTCTCCATAACCGCTTGAACTCGGTGGAATTTCAAACTGTTCGGCCTGTAGGGTATTCAGCTTAAAGTCGTTATTTCACATCACTTCGAAAACACACGTTTGTCTGTGTGGTTAACAGACTACAGTAAAAAAAATTGTATTTTAGTTCTTTATATAACGGTTAGCACATTTAAAATATAATATGAGGTGAGGAGGGAAACTCTCGACATGGGACACATTTAACAAACGTTCTAGAAAATTAAAGTGCACAACTAGTGCCAGTTAGAACGACATCGCCATCACAGTACAGCAGACGCGTTTTTTTTTAACGATATTACCAGTTTGCCATACTTGCATTTTCAACTTGATATAAAACGTGATGTTCCCAAGGTCTCGTTAAATTATAATTCATATAAAGATATATTTGACCCAACAGAAAAAAAAAATTCTGAGCAGACACCAAAATGTTACCGTTACCTACACGTGTATTTTGTTTTTCAGTGTAGTTTTAGGATGTACAAATGTTAACTGTATGTAATATGTATATAGTGCAGTGGCGTAGCCAAGGCAAAGAGAGAGGATATGTGGGTCGTAACCCCCTCCTTTTGTTCCTAAGGTCGTCTAGTATTAACGTGTTATTGATAAGTCTTTATTAATAATAAATAGCATACGTAATTGCTGGAAACCATGATATATTTCATTATATTGTGAAATAATTTTGCTCCTGGTATTTGTACTAGTTAATACGTGCGTTAGCAACAGTAACACCACGCTGATGTAACATTCCTGCTCTTCTTCAATCAGTGTAACACCACCCCCTTCCTTCGAGAAATATCTGGTCACGTCACTGTATTTGTATATAATATTTACTTGATATTTTTTTTGTCTGCGTACAAAATATATCTTAATCATTAAAGCTGTTCCGAGCATCGAGGTCTGAAATGTTCAGCTAAACCCAACAGTTCTTGAACGACTGCAATGTCTGTTCAGTGGTTGCTGCCCATCTAAACAGCATTTATTTTCTTGAGTACCAATTAAGCTTGACTCGCTCATTTCACTTCTAGGTGTTTATTACTGGCCCTGACAAGTACCGTTCGTACCAGAAAACCTGCGGCCAACACGGCGGTACAGGGATTTTTTTTTTCCATCTTATTTCCACATGAAGTAGTGAAAAATATAATACATTTAAGACAAACAAAGGGGCAGGGAAATTTCTCCGCTACTACCCCAGTAGAAGTACATTCAAATCTTGCCCGTTATAAAGGCCATGTTTTCCTGTAGGTCAGATGACAAATCGAGAATCCTCCACGGCGTGTCCGATAAACTGCGATCAATTGTGAAGTGAAGCATACGTTCGCGCGTCTGGAACTTGGCGTGGTTATACGATACATTGCGCACGCCAGAAGTAACAACCAACAATCTTTTCGCCTCTCCGGATATTTTCATAAATAAATCTTAACCAAGTTGTAATAAAACCGGGAACTATTCCAGTCGCACTAAGTAAAGGCTGTTCGCGGTAAAGTCAGTATTTTTTAAACCGACGTCTGAAAAAATATCACTGTTCACAGCTACATATATGCTACCGTACACATTGACACACAGGCTCCCAGTTAGGTTGGCAGCGAATTTATAAAAAATAGTTCTAAGGCATGGCGCTGTATTAGGAAACTAATATGTAAATGTATGGATGTTGAGGTCAGCGTTTGTTTTAAAAACGCAAGAGCGTGCATTTGCACATTATTAACACATTTATTTGCATATAAATATTCCACGGTTTCCACTTGAGTGAGGCATGAATAATGTGACATGGTCTACAGTATGTGCTCAATTAACCGTGAACAGTCTTTACATTGTTATAATAGTAAAGCCAATTCACGGTTGTTTTACACTTTTAGAATCAAAATTTTAAAAAAATCACCCCATGTATGACGTGTTCGGTCGTTTCCTAAATATGTCGGGTATCACAAGCGTTTTTTACTTCTGTTAACATAAAAATACCTTATTTTTCCTTAAATTGAAGATTCACTTATATTTTACGTATAAGTTGTATTATTTTGTTTATAATTAATATGAATAAAACCAGAGAGAAAATAGGTGTGTTCGTAACGCCTAGTAAGAAATAGTAATTATGCAAAATTGCATTACACGAATGTGGTGCACTGTCCCTTTGGTGTAATTTCTTAGACTCGGATAAGCTTTGCTCCATGAGGTGGAGAAATACCCTGGAAGTAGAATTTTCGCAGGACTTCAGAAGTAGAAAGTAATCGTGAATGAACTATATCAACCTTTAAGAATACTGGATGTCAATAACAAGCCAAGTCACTTTTGAACACGTGATTTCGGGAATTGTGTAGGCAATCGGTGAGGCCAAATTGGGGACATGCGCAGGAAACAAAAATCAAAACTAAATTGAATAAGTAGCTTATCGTCACACTGACTTAGGCATTTTTTTTTCAGTCGCTAAGTTTGTAAGGGTTGATGAAGCGGTGGGGGGCGGCCCGGGGTAACTGTGTAGGCAGGCTGCCGCCCCCGCACGGGGGTGCACCAGCCGGGATATCGATCCCCCAGCGCCGAGCGCCCCCTCCCAGGGAGGTGGGGGGTGGCACATGCTCCAGTTTCCCTGGCTTGGCACTCGGCACCCCAGGTGCCTGCTGCGTCGCACGCCGGCATACTTGCTACCACACCACCCCAACTAGGGGCCGCCGTGGTGTAGTAGTTACACAACTCACCTCCCAACACGCGAACTGGGTACGCTTCCCGGCGGGGTCACTCCCATAGTATGTGGGAATTGTGCCGGACGATACTGCTGGTCAGAGGGTATTCACGGGGATCTGCCGTTTCCCCCGCCCTAGCATTCCGGCGCTACCGCATACTCACCTAGCTGCACCCTCATCAGCTCTCAAGACCCCACTTTTAAGAGCCACCCAAATCTCTCAGCTCAACTCAACTCAACTTTGGAAAATACATTCCAAGATTATTTAAGTAACGCTACAGGTAAATTAGAGCAAATTGCACAACACCTTAATGTGGAATTTGTAAAAATAATGTTGAAATTTNAAGTAACGCTACAGGTAAATTAGAGCAAATTGCACAACACCTTAATGTGGAATTTGTAAAAATAATGTTGAAATTTAAAAAACCAAATTATTAAAAACATGGAGGTGAGTAAACTATTTTGTATGTTCCGTAAAACAGTACGTTGTAAAGATAAAGTATTTCAGTTGTAGTGTTAGAAGAAAATTTTTAAAGAATTAAAAGTAAAAGGTACAAAAAATTTTAACTGTTAGTTTATCCTTTTATGATTGGATTATCGAGTTTATGACTAGGTCAAGTTCTTCGTAGACCTATCATAAACGTACTGCTTAAGAGTATCAGAATCGTCATTGGCCCAATTAAATGGAACAACAGCTTTATATGTACATGACAGCCAACAACGAAAGAAAACTGTCGGACATGTGTACAGTGCGTTGAATGCAAGTGAACAGTCAAACGTATCCCATTTCACGATTTCATAGAACTCTTGTATGTTATACTCGTAGTTACGTGTGTCGCTGGACCTCGGCGCGTTTGACACGCCCGATAATTCTTTCCCCTGTTGCCAAATTTCCTGGGTCAGCGTCGAACAGGAGAATGAGTTCTGAATGTGACAAGTGGCAAAAAACAATGGATGAAGGACGTCTACTGGGATATGCCGAAGACTGCGAAGATTAGCATGGCACCACGTTATAATGCGAAGTTGGGTAGAATTTCTAATAAGTTGCTCTTGTAAAAGATTTTGTTGTTTAAGCAAAACTGATTTTGGTCATCAAACGTTGAAGGAACTCTTTCATAGGAGGAGAAATCTCTGCCTGAAATCGAAATATTTGATCAACACAAATCAAGATATTTGTTGGCACAGACCTTGCTGTCAGGGTACAACCCTTTAGCCACAACACTCAAAACTACAGGCGCAACCAGTGGTTTCACGATAATTATTCTGAGAGTAGGATGACTCTCATATGCCTGTGCAAAACCGTACGTTACTGTCTGGTCACTGAGAATCATTTCCAACGTTAGACAAGGCTGGTTCACTCCCGGACTTTCGCAAGTGGTTTTATTAGGCATTATCTGATAAATTAAGATTTAAAAAATAAAATAGAGTTTCGGCACTGTCTTAGCTGAACAATAATTTCCATTAACCAATAACGTTTTCACGTCTGTACTCTAGGAGGTATGAACCGCGATTTGAATTTTTTTTTTATTAACACCACATTGAAACAAATTTCATAGGTGACGCCAAACGTTTATCATAGTACTAACATGAAAGTAGCTCAAAGACAGTCGTACCTAAATCGCACAATCACGAGGAGAATCTAAGAGTCTTCACAGTATCCAAAGACACAAAAACGTATAAACTAAACACAGACTCGAGCATGGGGAATCAAGCATTAGCGGTTTTATAGTTTGGGTAAACCGTCAGGCGACAGCATTGGTGTCAAAGACACACAGTGGAATCAATATAGTGTAGAGTGCGCATGTCAGCACCACAGTAATCAGTTTGTGTGTCTGTGTACTGAACTGCTACCTGACTACTGAAAATGCCAAAAACCACGTGACTTGGACTAAGGTTAACACAGTGTTTGCATAAATACGTGCTTTGAAATGTTGGTTTTATTGTATATGTATATAAGCTGCATTATATTGGAAAACGAAATGCAACCAAATGTCACTCCACAAATCACATCGTAAGCCAGTGCTAAGGATATGCGCAGAATACGAAAGTTATCTTCTTTGGTCTATGAGAGAAACTGTGCAAACAAAACTAAATATACTAAATTTCAGCACAGGTCCCACATAAGGCGTACTACCATTTAATGATGGATAAGATAGTCTACACTGGTTGAAAATGGAGAAAGGAAGAGGGGACGGGGAAACTGCTGTCGCTAATCTTAACATTTTTTGTGGTTAACATTCAATTATTTCGTTCTCATCACTAAATGGCCCGTTAATAAATATTATCAATTATTTTATAATCTCTAACAGTTTTCCTGAACATTGGAAATTAATGTTGTGTTCAACGAAAAAAAAAATGCAAGGGAAATTTCAGCAAAATGTTTTCAGTATAAAATTAGCAGATGTCAATATTTCGGATCAAACCCCTGTAGCTCCAGGACATTAAGTAGTAATCTTATTGGCTGGTTCTTTGCTCATGGTACAATAAACATGATGAATATCTGTAAGGAGGAAAAACATGCTTCATTGTATGCAAATGAGCTCCCGGTACACATTTTGCTGACGCATAGAAACTAATCTCTGCTCTCTTCACCTTTTCCTCCAAAACACAGCTGGGAATCAATTCCTGTAACTCGTATAGTAATTCTACGTGCTTGCAACACACCATAAAGTATGTTCACATTAGGACGATTATCCGAAATACTCTGCGATGAAGAACAGATTCAAAGTGACAAATTCTTTGTTAATAACAAATCTTTTTTTTTTATAAAGACAGAATTAATACTTACGCTGAGTGGTTGTCTCACGCCATACCAAATCGATGGCGAGAGGAGTCGTCATTTCACTGCAGTTTTCATCTAACCAATCAACATTTAAATAATTTTTTACATTAGGAGATTTCAAGAGCACTTGATCTTCCTTAATATTTTGAGCAATGATTTTATTTTAATGAAGTCCAAGTAACTTTCAGAACTGTGGTCTGACTGAATCACAAAGTTGAATGCATGAAATTAACGATCTTAAGGGTCCCGCCTGCCTCCATCGTTTTTCTCCTTTTTTGGCCGAGAAGCGCGGGAGCTATTAGGGTTACACTGGCACGAGCTGCAAGAGCGCCATCGCCGCTATGCGCAGGGCTCTGAACAGGCGCGCAGTGTTCTCGTAGTGCTGCTTGTACCTATGGGAGTTAACGATGACTTTATAATTTTATTGATGAAAAGTCTGCAGCAAAGTTAAGTACAGGCTGCTATCGTAGTTTGGGTCGTGCCCNTGACTTTATAATTTTATTGATGAAAAGTCTGCAGCAAAGTTAAGTACAGGCTGCTATCGTAGTTTGGGTCGTGCCCAACTAGCATATCTCGATACGGCAGTCTGAAAAAGCCGTTTTACTACATTGGAGGACTCCAAAATAATATTTACAGCATGCGTGGTAACTTTAAAGTACCATTCCTTCCTCGCCTGGGGTATGATGTCTTTTCGTAGGTATACTGGGAGCACGTTTAATAGTTTCGATAAAAAAAAACAGGATTTCAAACACACTGCAACGCAGTTTGAACGCCNTGACTTTATAATTTTATTGATGAAAAGTCTGCAGCAAAGTTAAGTACAGGCTGCTATCGTAGTTTGGGTCGTGCCCGACTAGCATATCTCGATACGGCAGTCTGAAAAAGCCGTTTTACTACATTGGAGGACTCCAAAATAATATTTACAGCATGCGTGGTAACTTTAAAGTACCATTCCTTCCTCGCCTGGGGTATGATGTGTTTTCGTAGGTAAACATACTGGGAGCACGTTTAATAGTTTCGATAAAAAAAAACAGGATTTCAAACACACTGCAACGCAGTTTGAACGCCAAGAAGGCGGAGCCCTTACTAGAGGAGCTTGCGGGATTGTTAATTCAGCACAAGCATGGAATATTGTAGGAATATACCTTCTCTCTGAACTACTATCAGGGTGAGATGGAACCGCACTGCGACATCTTGAAGCATCGACACCACTAGCGATCCAGCATCACCTTGACGGGGCTTCCTAGAAAGTTGGCCGTCACTGCGTCCTTAGTCTTCCCCAGCAAGGCAGCACGCGTCGTGCCGTCAGCACTTTGGGCGGAGCCACTCTTCCCAAGGGCTCAGTGGCACCCACCCGCCTTCTACCTTACACTACCACGCGGAGACTTACACTTTCATTACCGGCTCAGCTACAGGATAGAACATACCGCTAAAAACTTGAGCATTTTACACTTTATTACGTGAATTTCCAAATACAAATGTAGCTATGAACGAATATATAAAAAGAAGACTTTTCAACATGATAATAAATATAATTCTAGGTTCAAATTTTTCCAGTAAGTTAAATTTCTGCAGGGGAAAAAAATCATTTTTTCTTCCTTGAGATACTTCTACGAAAAATTTAAATAAGCATATTTTGAAGATAATACTTATCTAATGTTTTATAATAAGGGCATTTGACTGTTTTTCACGCTATTTCCTAAAGTAATTAGATAAAAAATGTATCTTTTTACAATTTATATAAAAAAAATCAAAACACGGCATGTCAACATTCACCTAAAAATTTACTGTTTTGTTTCCAAACAAAGGTGGATATAGGGCACAGGATAACTACGAGGTTATTATCAGTTTTAACAGGAATGACGCTACATGGATCGCAAGTATTGACAGTTATTTATTGTCCTAACATGAAAAATTTGTAAATAGTGTTTACGGTTGTTAATCGTCCCAAAACGATAAATGAAGAGGAATATAAAAAACGGTAAAATTATTTACAAATGAAACAATTTTTATTGGCTGAGAGATAGTCACCAAATCCTGAATTCTGTAAAATAATACTGCACTAGCACGAGAAGTGGAGAGATAGAAGAATGTAAATTTAATGCATGTTCGGGTATACAAAAATTTGCACCGAAAAAATACCGTGCTGTGAAATGTTTGAAGTGAACACAATTTTTTTTTTTTGCTAAAATAGATATTTGTAATTATTCACAAAAAAAGCTATCAACACAAAATAATTTTCTATTCAACACAAAAAAAATACATTGGCAATAAGAACGGCGACTTCAAGTTTAATAAGTTGCAAAACAACATATTTTTGTACGATTGGTTACTTACTGTTCACCACAGATCGAAGAGAGAAAATCATACATATATGTTTACTGTTCACACCTCTGCTCAATGAATGAAAATACAGCCAGGGCCGAGTACAAGGGTACAAGATGGGCTTTCCGGGGATATGCGAACCAAATAGATTAACTGGGCACTTTGAGATCCACAAGAAAAAAACACTCTGTCCTAAAGAATGTATTCATTTATTTTGATCGGGTTGTACGATAGTCAATAAGCTGGAAACACGTAGAAAAATTTACTAAGAATAAATTCTGAAGCGGTGTTATATTATATCACTACACTAATACATAATTACTTCTTTTTTTAGCGTTACCATTCCCGGCCGCGGTGGTAGGGTCGATAGCGCACTCTCCTTCCAGGAAAGCGGTACGTCATAATCACTCCCGATTTTCGCATGGCGGACGTTGCCACTGACCGGCGAAGTGTCTCTANCCAGGAAAGCGGTACGTCATAATCACTCCCGATTTTCGCATGGCGGACGTTGCCACTGACCGGCGAAGTGTCTCTACGTACTCCCGTTTCCAACCCCCTTCCCCCTCCCTTGAATTCCGTCTTTGCTTCACTACAAATCTCACGTTGGAGGAGCTCGTCCCCGGGGAATACTCCTCCCTCTTATCATCACCACAGTCTTGAGACACAAGACACGGAGTCTCCCTCAAGACAGGCGGCAATGACTCGGAGTACCTCGACCGGCGCGTCAAAGAGCCCCGNACACAAGACACGGAGTCTCCCTCAAGACAGGCGGCAATGACTCGGAGTACCTCGACCGGCGCGTCAAAGAGCCCCGCGCTGGGACGTCGTCGGCCTTCCCTCCGTCCGCCAAGTGTTCCCCGAACGGCTGAAAGCTTTCACGGCACTTCTCAATCAAGTCGCCGGATCCACCAGGATTACCAGCCCCCTCGCCCTGCCGCCCCGGCAACGGTATCGCGTCTCCGAGGTCCGGTATTTGATTTCCGGCCGCGGGAGCGGTTGATCGCATTGCTTCCTATTTTTGTCCGCCCCCTGCCGGGCCTCTTACGTCACTCCTCTCTGTCTCTATCTCTTTCTCTCCTCTCCTACCAGGGCAGTGCCAACTCTGCGGCATGTGGGGCCGTAGAGATGGAGAAACGTCGGACGGAGGTAAATCATAAAAAAAGATGCCCGAACGTCGGGCGGTTTCCTATATTGTTTTTCTTCCAATGCGGACGATATCAATAAGAAAATTCTGTTTTGCAGAGACGTCGCAGTTTTTCGCAGGAATGTTTTCTTTGCTACACGAGTGCTCATTAAGAGTAGTATTTGCTTTTATTGATAGTCCCCATTACACCTGCGTCCATCAGTGAATATCTCAATACTCGATGACGTTCTGTAAACCTAAACACCTCTACGTTATTTTGAAAACTTCAAAGCAATTGCGAACCTCTCAGTGCTACTGCAAACGCTTTCAGATGTCAAGGTTATTATAAATACTCTGTAGATTATTATGAACACCTCAATGCTATTTAGGTGACGCCAAGAATATTATCAATTCGCACGGGTAATTATAAATACTTCAATGCTGTTATAAATACAACAAATCTGTTTTCTAAACAACATACCGTTACCCTTACCTAANTAATTATAAATACTTCAATGCTGTTATAAATACAACAAATCTGTTTTCTAAACAACATACCGTTACCCTTACCTAACAAATTCTTCACTTGCTTCATAACCATTCTTTGCAATGGAATGCTGACTTTTTCATACTGAGCACACGAAACCATCATTCCTGGCGAACGACTTGAATAACATTAATTTAAATAAATTTTCACTACATCTTTATTAAACTCACAAAACCATTTTTTTTCGAAAGCGCAGTAGTACCAGCTGTCTTGGCGTAATATACACTTAAATAGTAAAGTTGGAAGATATTCTGACAAAACAATAACGCCCTTCTCATGACTAATTTCAGTAGACAAACGAAAAAAAAAAAAAAAGAAAAAAAAAGTTCAATTCAATTTCATTACGAATTTTGCAGAGATATATGTAACACCTATGCGTAAGGTTGTTTGTATTAATCAAGGGACGTAGTTACCGAATTAATTTACTTGTTTTCTCAACAGATACAACACAATAAATACTGTCATTTAAAAAAAAACATTTTCTGAGGTAATATTTTGCCACCCAAACAAACGGGTTAAGAAAATTCAGCTGTATAATGAATTGGTTGAACAAATTCATTTCAGCTGTTCATTAAATTTTGTTCGGCAAAACACATTTGTTGAAAACTATACAGGTTAAATAGGAACACATGTCATTATTTCATTATATTCGCATATATATTATATAGATATTCTTGTATTGAGAACTTTCTGTTCTTTTGNCACACTCCTTCATCCATTCTCCTTCCCTCCAAAGAGCGAAAGGTTCGTCTTTCACCACCGCAAAGACAAAGAAGGAAGGAGGTAATGGGGGATTTTTTTATTCTTGAAAGACAGAAGCTTTCCTCCCCTATCAATTTGTGTGCAAAAATTTGACGGCAGCACTGAGGGTGGGGGGGGGTATAAATAAATGTGGAAGGAAGGCAAGGAAATGAGGAACGACGGAGTTCTTTACCGCTCTTAAAAATTGCGAAATAAAAATTTGCGTCTGCAACAGCTTCGAAGAGACGAACTCCTATCCCTCATCAACGTCTCTATTGTAAGTACCCAATGAATACCAGGAACGAATAAAGTTCTTTAGTGACACCATTAAACCGACGCCCCACATGAGACGACTTATGATCCATTGTCGTTTAAATAAATACTGTTTCATGTTGGTTGTATTTGTATTAGAACAATAACTGATACCACACTGGCATGCATGGATTTGAATTCAATTTATGTTGCGTTTTTTTTACCTTAACAGTAGCTTCGTGATGCATAATACATTACCTGTACTGAGCACTGGGTATATCAAAGTACACTGAGCCACAAAACAGAAAACCGGTATTGATACCCAACACCTCAAATCTATAGAGATTTTGAACAATGTATGATGTTCCATGTTTTCAGAAACAACAAACTCAGTCCCAGATAGGCCATGATAACGCACGTGATAAGTTACAGTTAGGATAAGAGTAACAAAGATATGTATTTACGTATTTAACAATAGACAAAATATTACACTCATAATTATAACTTTCTCTACAGGTGTTGGAGTATATTGAAAACCAAAATAATGACTTAAAAGCAAATATAAAATGGCAAGTACAAAAAAAAGTATCATTACGGTAAACAAAGCTTATTTTGATATGAACTTGTAAGGTAGTAATCTGTATTTCACACTCATTTTTGTTGGGAAATATTCCTTGCCCAGGCACATTCCTTTCAAATGTTATCTTACAGCGTCAAAAATATAGGCAAAGAAATTCACCACACCCGTTGTTACATTTTTGCCTATAAAGATCGTATGAAGTGTTTCGAACCATTGCTCATTCGTATCATCCACTGTTTGGTTTTCAAGTGTGTGTAAAATGAAATGCACGTGGTTTGTGCACATTTATGTATCGTACACACATCAGGATGTTCATGCATACAAAAATGTTTCATATATTTTATCGTATTCTATATTTTTGTGACATGACATCGGGCTGCAGCCTGATGAAAGTGCAAAAATGGAAAATAAAAGCCCTTAAAAAAATACAGGACTGCAAGAATTGTGGGTGTATATTTTACGCAAAATAAACTTTAAAAATTGTGCGTAAACGGCATATTCAAATACATACAACAAAAATAATTGCTTGTATAACGCACAGAAAACGTAACGAATATTTTCAAAATTTATTGTATGGTTCGTATGTAATTTTTATTTTAAATGTTGCAAAACAATCTACATTGAAGGAAAACAGTTAATTGTTAAAATATTAACTACAAGCGAGTAAATGTTCGACGTAAAAGCTTACAAAATCCTTTTAACATAAATACTGTACGTAAATACAACAGTCTAGCTAAAATCAAACTTTGTAAGAATTTTTTTTATGAATTCGTTTCGCATAAATTAAAACAGTTTTTGAACAGCCTAAAGGCGCATCGAGAGTCAGCGATGTGTGAAAGCAGTTAGCACGGCAGCGCCGTCACAAATGCGGGCTCCAAATCGCCGGTNTGGGACCATCCGCCCAGGTAGTGAGGGCAAAGTGCAGCACTCCCCAAGCAGAGGCGGCGTGCGACAGCGCTGGGCCTAACAAGTTCGTTTGTATTCCCCGAACCCAACCGGGCGCGCTCTTATCGACAAAGGCAGTGCCTACATACATACGAATGTTCTGGGACCGATGCGTGTCCTGGGTAAAGACTACCTGTAACAGAATAGTCCAGCTCGGCGATACACCAGCAAAATTTTACATGGTAAGAAAATTTAGAGTAATACAGTACACATTTCCGATATTTGTCATGTAGCAATACTTTATAGAGGTTAGAAATACTTGCATCGATATTTGCTACAACACGATATACTACATATTATAATTACGCTACCTATCAACAGTATCAATATATATATCTAATTGTGATGCCTTTTTGAATTTATGATTTTGGCACTAGTGATGAGTGTGCCATTATTAACGATATTTTCAATGCAGATATTTGCGATATCGAAATAACAGAATCTTTGTGAAATGAATATATTTGTAATGTATCGTTATTGATTTTCAGCACCTTACGGAAGCGATATATCGCGTCGATATCGATACGGGTGACATGGATAGAAACGATGTTGTGTAATCGATATTACCACCTGCCTCCAGGCACTGCCGCAGCGGCTCAGGGCGAGACTTGCCTGTGCGTTGCAAGCCTCGTCAACTATAAGAGCGAAGCACTAACTGCTGTCGACCTTGCGCTGACGGCCATACTGGTTTGGGAATCTGGTATATAGTCTTCTGATCGNGCGAAGCACTAACTGCTGTCGACCTTGCGCTGACGGCCATACTGGTTTGGGAATCTGGTATATAGTCTTCTGATCGCGAGTGGTTCGATAGCGCTGCGCGTGGTCAGTACTTGGATGGGTGTTCGCCAAGGATCGCCACGTGGCCGTTGGCACACACAAGAAAACTAATTGGGCCCGCTAAGTGTCAACACATGAACAGGCAGGAGACGGAGGTAGCATCGACCAAGTACTACACCCTACCTTTGTCCCAGACTGGGAAAAAGGTAACCCATCCCCTTTTTTAGCCCACTTTCTGGAGGAAAGAAAGGCTTATAAGTTCACTTTCTTGTCTGTGTGTGTGCGTATGTATATTTTTTGTATGTGTATGTGCGTGTGTCCCCCCACCCCCCTTTCCAAATTTTGAACCCTTCAAGCGTATTTCACCAAACTTGGTACACATATAATATTTAGTAGAGACACTTGACTTTTATATATTTCGACCACGCCAGTCACTTACTTTAAAAATGGCGGCCATTAGATTGTTTTGGGTGATGTGTAATATCTCGGGAACCATTCAATCGATTTAAACAAAAGTTTGTATACTGGCAGAGCATTGCATTGCGTATGAATTAAATTTTGAGAGGGATATTGTTGTTGACCCGCCATTTTGTAATGTAGTACCAATTGAATACATTAAGATTTTACATTATATCTCAAAAACTATTCAACCAATCATCACCAAATTTGTCATGGTAATACTATGGTAGGCCATGTAAACGTAAGTAATTGAACTCGATTAGTTACTTATTTTCAAAATGGAGGACATACAAAAGTTTTAAGTTTATTTGGTATATCTACCATACCATTTAAACAATTTCGATCAAAATTGTATGCTGAAAGTATATATTACAATCATCTTATATACCAAAAAATAACCACTTTTGTAGACAATTTTGAAAGATAGCACCATACGAATAAATCAAGTTATTATGTCATAACTTGGCTAATAATTAACCGATTACCACCACATTTGGCGAACAAGTAGTAGTGATGCAGATGATTTTAAGTGATGGCCATATAGCTATTTTAGCTCAGAATGCTATACCATAGAAACTCTACAATCAATTCCAACATAACTTTGTATGCTGGCAGTAAATATCACAACTATCAACTGTATGTACATAGAGTATCTTTGGTACGCCATTTTTTAAGATAGTGCCATGCGAGTAAATAAAGTTTTTTGTCATATCTCGGGAATCACTTGACAGAATTCTTCCTAATCTGGCAAACAAATAGTTCTGCATGAGGATGTGTAAACTGGTAGATGTTATGTACGTCAAGCACTTATTTTCAAAATGGTGGATATATAAATATTTTAGGGTAGTATATATTTTTTTAAACAAATTACATCTTGATTTCGAATGCTGGCAGTAACTATTACAACCATCAAATTTTTCTATGCAGTTTCGCATTTCTCTGCCATTTTGTAAGATAGCCCTACCAATAAAAATAATGATTTCATTTCGTATTTTGGGAAACCATCAACCAACCCATTCTTACACAATTTGGCGATGATCTTGTACTGTGGTAGGCCATAGTAATAAATGCAATTTTGAAAGTACGAGAGAATTATTTTCAGAATGACGGCTATAAAATAATCTGAGTTTGTGGGCGATATCTACGAAATTATGTAATTTTTTTAACTTAGCTTTGTGTATTGGCAGTATACAATCATTGAAATTGCTACTACATTTATTTTTTTGTCCCCCATTTATGAAGATCGCCACATGAAAATTATGGAGGTTTTATGCCATGTTTCGAGGACCAATCAACCGATTCTCACAAAAGATACACTGGAACACAAATAAATTTATACCAAATTGTGCACACTATAAATGCTTCAGAAGGTCATGAAATCTTCCATGATTTAAACTGGATAGAGAACGATGTTCAAAATGGTAACTTAATAAATCATTTAGATAAGTTTGACACACAATATATTACACAATTGAATCAAATTCAAGTAAAATTTTTATTTAAACCGTATACATTAAAAGCATAATATATAGAACCTCTTTTCTGGCAATTTTGTACGATAGCATCAAATAAGAAAAGAAAGTTTCTTTATGTCGTATATCAGGGACCAAATAACCGATTTCTATAAAATTATTCACACAAGTGCTCAACGGTAAGCGATGTAAACTTATATGTTTTATGTGGCTTTGTCACTTATTTTCAAAATAATGGCCGTGTAAATATTTTAGGTTAGTAAACCTTATCATTCGAAACTTTAGACTGATTAAATCCGAAGCTCATGCTCCAATTCTACCTCCGTAATGCAGTGAATGTCACGCTTATAGTATAAGGATTTTCTGGGTTCAAGTCCCGTGTACGGCATGTGTGTATTTGTATTTGTCTCACTACTGTTGCATAAGTTTCTGGTTTCATTTCTAAAGTTATTTCTTTCAAGGAGAAGTCAAGTCCTTCCTACCAACTCAGCTTTTAGGAAAGTAGGCTCATTAGTTATATCAGTAACTTCTTGTTTACAGTGTCAATCTTGCAACCGTAGGATATTAAGCAGGTAACATATAATTCCATTGCATGAAAATAAAGGATGGGCTATATTCCAACTACATCTATTACTACACGAGTTCTCTGCCTGAATCTTTATAGCTAACTACGGATTAAACTGATGACTTCGAAAGCCAGAAAACTTCATTATTTGGGAAGTTTCTTGAACAGGTCTAATATTTGTAGTCAGAGGCCACAGCACAGAATAAAAAGTAATTTAACAATAAAGGAAAAACGCCTACAGTTGTGGACACCTCTTCGTAACACAGGTTGTCTGACATTATATCCCCAACCTTTTCCACGTTACGACTATGGCTGATATTACATTACCTGTTGCCGTATTAGCTCTGGTACGTTCTTTTATAAGGCCTGGTGTACGGACCAGCATACCAGCCGCTATGTAAACCGGCATGAATGTTCTCTATACTGTTGCAAGCGTACTGGAAGGAAGCACACTCGGTGGTAGCACAGATGAGTGTACGGCAAACAGTAGACCGCACACGTTGAACTATTAGTAACTTGTGTATTAAAAACTTATCACATCTTACAATTGCTTCGTTGGCGATCAGAGCAGTTGAATGCGTACTGACGTATTGTAAACACACGTAAATAATATCTGCTGTGATGGCACTTTTAAAGAACGTATTTGCGTGATTTATATATTTCCCATAATCCAGTTATTTTTCA
>NQII01006200.1:88566-129386 GCA_002778355.1 Clitarchus hookeri | reverse complement strand
GAACTCCAATCGCCCTGTGTTTACTTCAGTAGTAAATTGGTCCTTTAGACAACAGTGTCAATCACCTTTCTCCAATACCACAGCTCTGGGAGTTCTCACCCTGATGGTGCAATTTTCTAAACTTGGTTACGCTTTGTCATGCCTGGACGTAGAACATTAGCAGGGCTTCAGAAATGTTGGAAGTTGCCGTGAATGGACTATAGGAAGAAACCAATTTTAACCACTTAACATATTATCCCGAGTATGCTCGTTCACTCACGACATGGTCGGCGCTGCACAAGATCAGAAGCTAGCATGCGATTGGCTGCTGCTTGCACGTATCATTGTTTATTATTGGTTCCTACTGGNCTTCAGTAGTAAATTGGTCCTTTAGACAACAGTGTCAATCACCTTTCTCCAAAACCACAGCTCTGGGAGTTCTCACCCTGGTGGTGCAATTTTCTAAACTTGGTTACGCTTTGTCATGCCTGGACGTAGAACATTAGCAGGGCTTCAGAAATGTTGGAAGTTGCCGTGAATGGACTATAGGAAGAAACCAATTTTAACCACTTAACATATTATCCCGAGTATGCTCGTTCACGCACGACATGGTCGGCACTGCACAAGATCAGAAGCTAGCATGCGATTGGCTGCTGCTTGCACGTATCATTGTTTATTATTGGTTCCTACTGGNACTGCACAAGATCAGAAGCTAGCATGCGATTGGCTGCTGCTTGCACGTATCATTGTTTATTATTGGTTCCTACTGGGGACAAAAACCGACGCACTAACTGTTACGTTCAAGATTACATCAAACTCTGTGTTCTACAACGTGTTGAGATGCGAATCAAAACACGACCACCCCAATAAAAAGTATTGATACAGCGAAGTAAATTATCCCATGCCTGATGTTTCGAATTTTTTTTTTGCATAAAATAGCTACTATAAGATAGACAGAAAATCACGTTCTGTTTTCAACCTGGCGCTATAAAGACAAATCGCACAGCAGGGCAATGCACCAACATTCAACTGGGAAACACAAATGGGGAAAACCAGTGCCTTTTGCAGTTTGTCACGAAACTTTTTGTTCGCTATTGCACGAATCACGTGCAATAGCGAACAAAAAAGTGGCGTCCTTCCGTTCGGTAAGTGAAGGTAATATAATGTTTTGGACATTTTTTTTTTTTGTCTTTTTGGGCCACTTCAAGGCCTCTGGTGAGAGTCGAACGTCAATCTAGTCACGTTCATCTCAGCTTGTTGCCGATCTTTTGTAACCTTACTGCTTGTTGCATCTGAAGCACACGAGAAAAATTGTTTCAACGAGAGTACAATTCTCTAAATAAGGTTAAATGTAAACGAATATTCTCTCGTGGCTTCTAAAATTCACAGAACACGAAAATGTGTACCAGATTTAATTTAATGGATACGTCCAAAATAAAGTTTCTGTACTACTCGAAAGGNCACAGAACACGAAAATGTGTACCAGATTTAATTTAATGGATACGTCCAAAATAAAGTTTCTGTACTACTCGAAAGGTAAGGCAGGATTTTTTTTTGTCTTTTGCAGTGAAATTAATCTAACAGACAGTATATACTGGTTGTCGCAAATTAAAGTTTACGTTCTTTGTGCGTTAACAACTGAGAAACTATTACAGAAGATACAATGAGAGTGAGTGCGTTTGACGTTATAAGGACAACTTTGGCTGTGTGCGAGTGTGTAGCCATTCGGCTGTTAGATCGCTTTGGAGAAAAGATCGTCAGCTCTACAATTGTATAGGAAATGCGGTGAATTGGAGTGGAGAGATTTGGGCGGTTTTAAGATAGGGGTCTTGAGAGGCGACGAGGGTGAAGCCAGATGAGCATGGAGCAGTGTCGGATGCAAGGACGGCGGAAACGAGATATCCCCGAGAAAACCCACCAACCTGCGGCACTGTCCGCCACGATTCCCACGTAAAGGAATGCGGGAGCGATCCCGCCTGGAACCGAGCCCGGTTCACCTAGGTGGGAGGCGAACGCTCTGACCACTGCGCCACCACCGCCCCCTGTTAAAGGAAATGGCGGAGATAAGGTTTTCTTCAGAGCAACGTAAGTGGATTTTAAAGTGCAATTGGAAATGTGATAATACGACTGACGTGCAGAAACGATGGAGGGCAGAATTCGATACTGCGCCACCGTCATGGGTAACAATGACACGATTACGTGACAAGTTTGAGAGGGACGGAACTGTGTGTGATGTGAAGAAAGGACGATGCGGCAGGAAGAGGACAACGGAAGAAGGAAGTGTGCAGTGGGGCTGTTATTCAAACATTCACACATTCCCCCGGAAAGTCTTAGTCAGTACGGCAAGCTGCGCGTCAGTCAGGTGACAGTAAAACAAGAGACAGTAGCATTTTAAAGCAAGTAAAGGGGAGAGGGCTGTACAGATCTGCAATGACAACGAACATTTCACTGACGTGATTGTTTGGTCCGATGAATGGAACTGTCAACCACGACAACTGTGTATACTGGGCCGATGAAAATCTCCACATTGTGGTAGAGCAAGCAGTTAATCTTCCTAGGTTAACTACGTGGGGTATGTCTGTCTGCCAGAGAACTTATGTGGCCATTCTTCTTTGACGAAACTGCAACAGGTGAAAGTTGCCGAACCATGTTGAAGGAAAGCATTGTGCCAGCTTTCCACCAACTCCAACCAGATTACGATTATTTTTTTCCAGCAGGGCGGTGTATCTCCACATTACCATCGAGACGTATGGTCACTCCTGGATGAAGCATTTGTTGGGAGGTGGATAGGTTGACGAGAATTTAACGCTGTTAGATGTATTTGTGTTGGGAACTCTGGAGAACACTGTGTACGCCATGAAACCACGGACACTGGATGCCATTAAAGATGCGATTGTGACGGCCTGCAAATCCACTCCAATGGAAACTGTAGCTACTGTTTGTAGTTCTGTTCTACAGCGTTGCAGACGACGTATTTCTGATGACGGCGAACATTTTGAACATTTGTAACTGATAACATTCGCATATACGCCCAAAGTGGTCCTTACAGCATCAAAAATACGAACACTCCCATCAGATTGTTGTTAATCGTTTCTCTGTTATTCCCGTTATAAAAGTGTAAGCATTAATTTGGAACAGCAGGCATATGATAAATTGTAACTGAGTGCAGTGACGGAGAGCAGTGNTATAAAAGTGTAAGCATTAATTTGGAACAGCAGGCATATGATAAATTGTAACTGAGTGCAGTGACGGAGAGCAGTGAAATTCACACGGGAAAAGAGGAATTGCCTTACTACCAACGTATGGCCCCAGAGAAATTTTCTCATGTAAGAGATGTGTAGGGATCCTCGTCATCTGGAATTCTTTAATTTGCAGAATGATTAATTTTAGTTCCACCTTAGTGTCTTCTACCAACCACCATTTTACAAGCTCTTGTCTCAATCATGCGACCAAGGGGCGACTTCCTTGGTAGAGGTCTTTAAGGCGTTACCTGCCACTCACTAAGTGTTGGGTTCGAATCCTGGGTAATACATGAATGTGTGTNGGTAGAGGTCTTTAAGGCGTTACCTGCCACTCACTAAGTGTTGGGTTCGAATCCTGGGTAATACATGAATGTGTGTTGTGTGTGTGTATGTGATCAGTAATTTCACTCACGCTGCAAAAAAAAATTATATTTCAATAAACTTTCCAAGGCTAACAGAAATTGTAAACTCTATACATTGTATGGAAAAAAAATTAATTTTGGCACACTACAACTATAAAAATAGGTTGAGCGTCACTTATTCATCAAAGTTGGAAACTTCACCACTGATTTGATTTTTTTCCTGAACAAATGTAGGTAATTTATTAAATATGCGTAGAAAAACTTTTCTAATTCCTGCTTTCTCAAAACGCACACTTCGCGTTATACTTTCGTGACAGACTAGGTAACATAAACGCAATTTTTAGCCTCACGCATCTCGAAGGATCTCCGCTCACCCGACACGCCCTTCAGGAATTTTCACCAACAGTAACAAGAAGTTACTGATAACTAACGAGCCTACTTCCCTCTGCATGGCTACAAATAAGTTCTAGTGAAGTTCTTGAAAGGTTAGATGGTAGGTAGGCGTTGACGTCTCATCGACAGCAATATCATCAGAGATGAAACCAGAAACATGTGAAACAGTACCAAGACAATTAAAATACACAAGTGACTTACCCGGAAATTGAATTCAGAAAAACTCGTAAAATAAACTAGCTTGCAGTTAACAGCATCACGGAGGTAGGATTCGGAGCATCAACTTAGGATGTAACCAGTCTAACATTTTGAATGATAGGGTTCACTAATTTAAAATATTTACACGGCCATAATTTTGAAAATAAGTGCCTGAGCTACTAAAACACAGAAGTGTACATGGCCTACCATAACGCTACTTGTGTGAAAAAATGTGGTGGAAATCGGTTAACTGGTATCCGAGATAAGGCATAGAAACCTTATTTTCTTAAACGGGGTTATCTTACAAAACTGCCTGAAATATTTTTCCTTTATACTATGCGTCTAATAGATACTGTCAGCAAAGAAATGTTGTTTGATTTTTCGTTAAATTGTTAAACAGATATGCCAAATATATAAAAATATTTATATGGCCACCATTATGAAAATAATGCCTGGCCTCATTTAAATCGTGCTACTTTGCATGGCCTTCTGTAGGTGTGCAAAATTTAGTGGAAATTAGTTTAATGTTTCCGGAAATATGGCAAAATGTTAATTTTACTTACCTGACACTACTTTGCAAAAAAACCCGGCCAAAGAGGATCTGTGTATGCATACATGATGCTTCTAATTAATATTGTTTGCATACAAAATTTAATTGAATTTTTTAAAACGTTTCATAGATATAACAAATTAATCTACGTTATTTATAGAAACCGCATTTAAACATGCCTGCCGCACATAACACATGTTAATTTGCATACCCTACTATAGCAATACTTGCGTGAAAGTTTGGTATGAATCGGTTGATTGATCCTCGAGATATGGCATAAAACCTCCATTGTTCATTTGGCGATCATCGTAAATGGAGGACAAAACGTTTATGTATTAGCACGTTCCATGATTGTCATAGATACAATATACTAGGTCAAATTTAAATCTGTTAAATAGTTTTCTAGATATAGCACACTGAGCTAAAATGTGTGTATAGGCGCCATTCAGAAAATAAGATACTTACACATTTAAAACATATAAACTAAAATTGCCTACCACGGTACAACTTCGTCTAATTTGAAAAAAATTGGTTGATTGTTTCCCGAGATACGGCATAAAAACTGTATTATTTCATGTGGGGCTATCTTCCAAATTGCGTAGAAATAAGGCTTTGCATATAAAATTTTGATGTATATGACTGATACTGTCAGCATACAAATTTAAGTAGAAATTTTTTTTTCAGTTTCGTAGATAAAAATTTTAAGCTTAAATGTTTATATGGCCTCCATTTTGAAAATATGGATGTCTGACCTCTCAAAGTTTATCAATTTACCTGAACTTCCATAGTACCAATTTTTGCCAAATTTGGTATAAATCGGTTGTTTTTTTCGGAGATATAAAATAATTTAAATTTTCCATGTGATATTTTACAAAATTGCGGACAGAAGAGATTTTGTGTGGACACTTACTCTTTATATAAAATATACAGCCAACATAGAAAGTTTCGTTGAAATTAATTACATAGTTTCGACGTTTTGACATATAAAACTAAAATAGCTATATGGCCGCAATTTTTAAAATAACAGATTGACATGGATAAACGTATCAGTTAATATTACCTACCGCAGTACTACTTGTTTACCATATTTGGTAGGAATCGGCAAATTGTTTCCCGAGATATAACAAAAAAACTTTATTTATTAGTGTGGCACTATCCAGCAAAATGGAGGACAAAAAAGAGACTGTGTAGACAAATTTTATGTTTTTATATATTCCTAGCATACTAGGTTAAGTTTAAACTGATTAAATGATTTCGAAGATATAGGATAATATGCTAAAATAGCTAGATGGCCACCATTTTGAAAATGTGTGTCTAACATACTTGAAACATATTTATACATATCAAATGCCGCAGTACGGCTTGTTTGCCAAATTTGTCAAGAATCTGTAAATTATTTCCCAATATCTTAGACAAAAATTATTAATTCTTGTAGCGCTATCTTAAAAAAAATGGCTGACAAAAGTGGTTGTTTGGCTTATATGGCGCTTTTAATAGATACTGTCAGCGTACAAAATTTGGTTGAAATTGGTCAAATGGTATGGTAGTTACACCAAATAAACCTAAAAAAATTATATGGCCGCCTATTTTTAAAATAAGTGCCTAATAATGTTTAATACTTATATTTACCTGGCCTATAAACGCATTACTTACGTGTCAAATACGACGAAAATCGGTTGAGCAGTTTTCGGGATATAACGTAAAAGCTTAATTTTTCATGTGGCCCTATCCTCCAAAATGGCAGACCAACAATATTCACCTCTGAATTCAATGCTTACAACCTGTGCTGTTAGCATACAAAACTTTGTTTAAATCGGTTGAGTGGTTTCCGAGATATGACATATCAATCTTAATTTTTTAATGGCCGCCATTTTGAAAGTAAGTACCCGGCAAGGTAAAAACTATAAAAGCCAGGTGTCCTTGCTTAGTACTATAAGTGTACCGAGTTTGGTGAAATTCTGTTCACGCGTTCAAAATTTGTAAAGAGGGATGAACAAACGCGCGAGCACATACACAGACATACACAGACAGGAAAGTTATCTCAAAAGACTTTCTTTCCTTCGGAAAGTAGGCTAAAAATTTAGCATTCTTGTGTCTTCATTCTGTTATTTCGAGTCGGACAAGACACTGATTTATGACTTTGGCAGCGGCCAATGAGAAAATGAGACTTGAGTATGTAAACGTCTGTGAAGTCTAACATGGTGGTGTTTTGTAACACGAAATGGTAGGGAGTCTACTAATGTAAATTTGTGGACAAGTTCTTAAGAGTGCAATAATGTAACCCCCACTAGAAATAATTTTTGTAAGTTGCTGCTGATTGGTAATTAAATTCACTGAATAATAGTAGGTCTAAAAATCACTATTAAATCAGTATACTTCAGGCACTGTAATATAATAACTGTGATTTCAGTGAGGCAGAATTCCTTAGTTCTCAGCTAAATTTATTCGAAATTAAGCAATAATTTTATTTAGATTTTACACCTATTAGTTGTATTTTAATAAATAATATCGCAGAAAACATTCTTGCCTTCCTGTGAATTTATTATACTGGTTAAAAATAGTGCTATAGAAATCTCTCAATAATATACAAAGCAGTGCAATCAGGTTTCCCGTACTAGGAGAATCGTTTAAGACAAAAAAGTGCGGAGAATGCTCCCCGGCTAAGTCTTATGTAATTTTCGATATAAAAAGCTAAACAAATAAATTCAATCACTGAAAAAGAATTGCTATACATGCATGTTCGAACTGAAAAGAAAGTTGCGGAAAAGTCTCACCACTCAGAATGTCAACAGTCAACAGTACCATAAAATACTTTGGCAGTTTAAGAAACTAAGTTACTGTGGAAAACATCTGTTCTCATTTCAGAATGCATCGAACACCCTCGCGAGAATTTCCGTCCTCGCGGGTAGTAAGATCTCATTTTGAAAACTTCGTGGAAAATCCCGTTGACATGAAATGAGCCTAAGTTCGGCAAATACGCAAAAATAATTGGGGACTTCAGAAACGCGAAATTGCTATCGGAAGTTCCGGCGGGGATCCGGGGGTCTCCAAGCTCGGGAAGAAGTCAAACGAATCTCCANACGCGAAATTGCTATCGGAAGTTCCGGCGGGGATCCGGGGGTCTCCAAGCTCGGGAAGAAGTCAAACGAATCTCCATAATTATTCACTGCTCTACAAATACGGATGTCTCCGTCGCCGAGCGGGTGACTCCTGCAGGGGACCGTTTAATTCATTTTCTCGACGGGAAGTTCGCGACTCAGCCAACATCTCCAGTGTCCCGGAGAAAAGTTTGCCTTTCCGCCGTGGAAGACATCTCAAGGCGTCTTGTGTGTGCTCGGCGACGGTGTAGGGAGACCCGAGGAGACGGGAGTTTTTAACGGGTTTTCCCCGTGACGTCCAACGAAGACTGATGAATTGAAAAGTTTCGAGCGCTCGCTTCTCGATCGGGACAAGGCACCGTAAGCTTGCTGCAGTGCCGGCTGTGATTAATTCCCGAGTCAAACAGGTCACATAAATACTACAACTTTTCTCAAATCAAACCACGAGTAGGTACTGTGAACATAGGGAGAAGGCTATGTTCCTTGACATCAACAAACACCATATTCACTCGTACTCATTCCCCTTCATACCTCCCTTATTATATGTGCATTTCCTGCAGTTATTAATGCAGAAGTCCTGCAACGAGGTAGGGGCCGCGGTGGTGTAGTGGTCAGAATACTCGCGTACCACCTAAGGAGAACCGGGTTCGATTCCCGGCGGGGCCACTCCCGGATTTTTGCATGTGGGAATCGTGCCGGACGATGCCACTGGTCGACGGGTTTTCTCGGGGATCTCCCGTTTCCCCTCACCCTTGCATTCAGGTGCTGCTCCATAGTAACCTCTTTTCACCTCCATCGGCTGCCAAGACCACTCCACGGCAACGTGCTAGAGACTAAATATCTGAGGGGAGAATATGTGCCACAAAGATATGCTAACACACCAAATGTAGCTAGTTTGGGCCAGCGCTAAAAGGACTATGGCTGACAGGGGAGCGCGATTTAGATATACGTTGATTTTTTTTNGTAGCTAGTTTGGGCCAGCGCTAAAAGGACTATGGCTGACAGGGAAGCGCGATTTAGATATACGTTGATTTTTTTTTCTTTCTTTTTTTCAGGGATTTTTTTGCGTGTGACAAACTCTGGTAGCCTAGGAAGACAGCCAAAGAACATGAAGGTCATAATGATATGCTGGTGTTTCAACTTTCACGCCTTCAAACACCAGCACCGTACGAAATGTCCTAAATTGCAAAACCGCAAATTTTAAAAAAAATGTGCTTCGTGTCTTGAAGAGAGGAACGATTCCGCCTTTGTAGCTCTAACTCTGTACTCCGTCCTTCTTCCATGCCAAACGAAACTTTCCAGCACAAGTGGTCGAGGCATACTGACCATGGTTGAAGTTGGCCTGCACACATTTTTCACGTATTTGTGATGTACGTCTTCACGTGTTCCATTAAACATCATATCAATTATAAAACATTAATACAATTCTGTGGCCATGTGCAAATGTATGCCGTTGAACACCAATTTAAAATTCATAACGTTTCTCTCCTGGTGATAATTGCCATCAGTGGTGATGTCTGGATGCTGGGAAGCTTGGTCTGTTAAGTTTGTTAGTACGACCCATCCGCTACAAGGATTGCGTTTAAGTATGTTCGTTTGGTCTCAGACTCCGACAAGAACTGGTTCCAGGACATTTAGCGCGGCCCAGAGTGCTGCAGTGCTGCCAACTCTGTTTCCAAACCTGAAGTGCAAGGATATTACCGTGGAGTTGAGATACAACAAGACGTTAGGCTCTGCACCAGGGGTGCTCAAACTGCGGCCCGCGGGCCCATTCCTTGTGGCCCGCGCTGTTTTCGCCGGCTTTAGTAGATACAAGTTACCAAATTCTTATTTTTTAGGGTGCCAGTTACAAAAATAAAAAAAGCAGTACATAACACGAATTTATTAAAAGTTAAAGTCACTGATGAAACTAGACGATATTTTTCATTATTTTATTACAATCCGGCTCCCTTGTGTTGCGTGCAATTCTCACAATATCGTCGACGTGTTTATCAGTNAAATTCTTATTTTTTAGGGTGCCAGTTACAAAAATAAAAAAAGCAGTACATAACACGAATTTATTAAAAGTTAAAGTCACTGATGAAACTAGACGATATTTTTCATTATTTTATTACAATCCGGCTCCCTTGTGTTGCGTGCAATTCTCACAATATCGTCGACGTGTTTATCAGTCAGGCGACTTCTGTACATATTTTTGATGTACTTCATTTTGGAATAAGACGCTTCGCAAAGATATGTGGAAGGGAACATCGTTAAAATGAACTATGCACAACTTCGAGAACTGTTTTGTATGTATCGGGCAATAATCTCCAAAATTCGACATATCCTTTTTCTTCCCTTTTTTCGTTAAAAATTTGCATCTGCCAATCTTCTTTTTTGTTTCGAAGATACTCCTGCCGTAATTCACAGCATCCATAACACGTCGATACGTGTTTCAAACTGACTGAGAGGTTATATCTGTTGCGAGATGTAACGGCGAACGTAGCGAGCAAACGACTGACCGATGCCCGTGCACCGCGTCCACCNATCGAACGAATAAACAAATAAACACACGACTTGCAAGACGATACACGACACTGAATTTTAAATGTCATCGAATTACCTACCTACTTTTAGCTCACAAATATTATGATGTCAAGCGTCGTAAGTGCGGCTCGCGCCGGTCTTACATTTTCTTAATATGGCCCCCTAAAAAAAAGTTTGAGTACCACTGCTCTACGCCGTTTCTCCAGCTACAGTCAATAAATAAATCATTGTATTTAGAAAGAGGGGGTAACATAGAGTGATTAAGAAAGATCTACGCGGCGCTTAAATACTAAGAAGGTCTCTAGCAGTCGACAGTGGTGAAACAAGAGGAACATGACGGAAGACAAATCCACGGGGTTCACGGGATTTGCACCCGAAAACTCGTGATCCACGCAACCTCGGCTATGGAGACAGCCTGCCTGCCTGTCTTTCAAGTTTGATTTCCTGAAACTCTTCAATGTGTGTATTACTTTAANCGGCTATGGAGACAGCCTGCCTGCCTGTCTTTCAAGTTTGATTTCCTGAAACTCTTCAATGTGTGTATTACTTTAAGCTTGAGATCAGCTATAATTGATAATTTCAAGATGATTTTTAAGCATTAATAGACGTGCATTTATAATACCTGTAAACAATACCACGAGAGATGCACACAACTCTGTTATTATACACAGTTTAAGGCTCCCGNTGCATTTATAATACCTGTAAACAATACCACGAGAGATGCACACAACTCTGTTATTATACACAGTTTAAGGCTCCCGCCAACCTGCAGCTTCTATCAGCGCTTGAGGCCGAGAAGCGCGGGAGCGATAAGGGCGACACTGCCACGCGCATCAAGTGCGCTATCGCCGCTAAGCGCAAGGCTCTGAACTGGCGTNCGCCGCTAAGCGCAAGGCTCTGAACTGGCGTGCAGTGTTATCGCGCTGCGAGTACCTACGGGACTTTCAGCGGTGACCCTATTATTTAATTGGTGAAATGTATGTAAGAAGGTTTAGTGCAGGGCCCTTGGGAAGTCTGTCTGTATGTATCATATTCAGAGGCAGCTCTTGTCAATTGGGTGCAGGGGCACGTGCCCTCCCAAACAAAACAAACATGCACCAGCAAAGAAATGCTCTTTCATGCATCTTTATTTCGTTATTTAAGTGCACAAGTAAGCTATTTGGTTACTAAGCTCTGCATCACTGGGCTACGAATAGCGTGTCCGTACTTTAGGCGCGGACGATGTTTCTCCTCGCTGCTTCGGGGCACAGAGTATCTGTACCCACGCTGCTGTGCGTTTTTCCCATGCCGAAGGCACACGAGACGTCTCGGAAATAGCCGAAGTGCGGTAGAATAGGGACACAAGCCATCTGTGCCCACGCGGTTCAGGCAGTGCTGTGACATCTCGATAGATGGCAGGTGCGTCTCGTCTGCGATACTTATTTTAATATGTCGCAGGTCGCAAACAATGCGTTTTCGACGTCATAACGCATTATGTGGGCTACTGTTACAGTATTATATTCAAGGTTTGAATATTTGTGAATATTTTAAAAACAACAGTGCATTATATCACAGTTTTCAAAAGTTCGTGTATTATTCAGTTTTCGATGTTTATACACACTGTTTTTCTTGTTGCGTTACTGAAGTGACAATTAAAATGCCATGTTAATTCGTAACACTAAGTAAACAGAATAAACTTTTTTTTTAAGGGAAGCAGCTAGTGTAACATATTAAGGCTCGAATTCGTCTATTATGCAGAAACTCTTGGTTTTCGTGTCATAATTTCACTTTCAGAGATATTATTCAAAATGTTGGTTATAGAAAATTTACAATTTACTAGTTGTTTAATACTTTTGTATCTTATTTTCTCTGTTAATTTGCAGCTTACAAAAGGCAGAAACTTATTGATAAAATATAAATATGTTCCTGGCATTTTACAATTAACAGAGAACACACAATGAAAATTAAGAACAAAAATATTAAACAATTCGCCAAATGTAAATTTTCTATAATCGTGCATTGTCAGTAGTTAACATGAATCCAAAATTATAACGCTAAAACGAAGAATTTTTTGCAAAAGAGGTTAAGCCGAGCGAGAGCATAACTTATTCTAACGCAAACAGATCACACCCAAAAGAGAAGAAACTATGCATATAATTTGAGCAAAAAAATTCAATGAAGCAATTACTGTTTAGGTTGATATGATACGATATNAGAAGAAACTATGCATATAATTTGAGCAAAAAAATTCAATGAAGCAATTACTGTTTAGGTTGATATGATACGATATGATGATAAAACGGCGTTTTATTGTTTTTGTTGTATTATTTTTTTGTTCTCACTATATGTGAGCGAGGACAAGTGTTGTCGGCCTAAAACATTTTGATGAGAAGATTAAAAAACATTTAGGGAACAAACTNATATGTGAGCGAGGACAAGTGTTGTCGGCCTAAAACATTTTGATGAGAAGATTAAAAAACATTTAGGGAACAAACTACAAGTGCAAAATTAAATGAAAATGGTAAAGCTGCGGCAGGTGGATATAAGAAACCAGTTTAATGAAGTATACAGGTCTGTTAAAAAACATAATGAACTTAGTAGAAACAATAGATACATAATTTATAGAATGCAATACATTTTGTGACGTTTTTTAGTCGAGCCTAGGCGATCATGTTAAAACTACTAAAAGCAAAAACCCGGGTGTATTTTAGAGGTTCGTTCGAGTTCGTCGCATCTTAAATGAAGTATTATTTTCATTTTAACTCTGTGGCCTCCTTTGAAATTCTTCCTTGAGCCGCCGCTAGGTGTGTATATTTTGAACTACAGAGCTTTGAAAAAGCCGTTTTTGAGTGCTTCGAAAAGGCGTACGTGATATTTTGAAAGTACTCAACTGCCCTTATATGTAGTGTGTTTTCCTTTCGTAGATGAGCACATTGGATACAAGTNTGATATTTTGAAAGTACTCAACTGCCCTTATATGTAGTGTGTTTTCCTTTCGTAGATGAGCACATTGGATACAAGTACAATAGTGCATTTAGAACACTCTGCAGCGCAGTTCAAGCGCCTGGTAGGCGGGGATGTCTACTTTGCACAGCTGAGTGTCTGCGAAGTAGTCAGAACAGTAGCATGCCTAGGCGCTGGAGATGGACACGACAACCTCTCACTTGGCCGTCACTATCCACAGATCCCCAGTCCACCGCCTGCAGTTCTACAGCTCTGTGCTCCAAAACAGCTTGCATCAGGCGGGGGCACTTCAGCGGCAGCCAACGACGAACTGAACGGAAATCAAAGTGTTGTTCCCGCCCCATGGCAGACTCAACGCGGACGGCGGGTGTCCTCGAAAGGCGACACCGATGCGGTTTTACATTTCGAACACGGAGCACTCGGTTCAAATCCCGAGGAGTACCATGGGCGTGTGCATGTCGTTTGTCTAGGTACACGAGGTACCTTGAGGTCGTGGAGGGAAGGTAGTTAGACCAGAGAAAACGACTCCCTGCCGAAGAAACTCGAAGTCAAGGTTCCACTGTCTGACAAATTAAGGATTTTAGAGCACATTACAACATATTTACTACTTGCGCATTGCATAAATATGCAACAATCGATCGCTAAGTTTTTCTATTTAGATACTGAAACACGTGCTTTGTTTACATATTGTAATCCTGGTTGTTTGTGCAATTATGGGCATACGCCACTGCAAACACGTCGTCGTTGTCTCAGAAAACATAATAGGTAAAATAAAGCAACATAGATAAGAAATATAAATAAATTAGATTATTTTCCTGTTTAATTTATTTATATTTCTAATCTTAGTTACTTTATTTTACCTAGTAATTTTTCTAACACCTAAACGAAGTGTTTGCAATGGCGTATGTACATAATTGCACAAACAATGAGTCTCCCCCCCCCCTTTTTCCACAAAGGAATTATTCAAAAAACACATGTAATCCTGATGATGGTAGAACAAACGTCTGTGTTTGTGTGACTATTGTGTATTTAGTAGCACATCAATATGAGTTATAAACTAAGTTTCGATAATAAAAATTATTAAAAATAATTGTAAACATTATTACTTAATTTTATTACACATAATTAAGTAAATATTATGATGATCTTCTTCCATAAAAGGTTTTTTATTTCCACGCAAAATGGGTTTTCTGAAGCATCCTGAATGGGAATACGCTGTAAATTTGATTAAAAATCAACTATTATTAATTGATTTTAAATACACGAATAAGTAATTTCTCGAAATATTTTTTCATTGATACGAAGTTGTATGCCTTCTCTCATTTGCCCACCTAGACAAACCGGGTTCGATTCCCGGCGGTGCAGCTCCCGAATACTCGCATGTGGGAAACGCGACGGACGATGCCGCTGGTCGGCGGGTTTTCTCGGGGATCTCTGGTTTCCCGTCCTTTCATTGCGGCGCTGCTCCATACTCACCTCACTTAGCCCTCATCGACTCTCAAGACCTCGATGCAAGGCTACGAGCCGCTTAAATCTCTCCGCTCCACACTTTCATATGCGCAGATTAAATCGTACTGTTCTGACAATTCTGGTAGTATGTGCGCTACTTATCACGAGGAGTTCATTTTATACATGTTATCTGCGACTAGTGCAGCAAGTTGACCACGTCTGCTCCTCCTGTGCCTGAGCCCATTGGTAGGGCCAGTGACTTTTCGCGTTAAAATCTGAGCACACTGTAGACTTCAATACTATATTCACACCTCAGCTGTTGTTATACCTCCATTGGCTGCTGGTGCCGTGTCCGTCTTTGACCAAGCCACTAAGGACTAACAGGAGACATCCTTCTGAGCAGTTTATAAAGAGTGCACCTCAGGACTTGAACTCTCTTACACTCAGGCTTGTGTTTAGGCCACACCGGCTGTTAACTCTCACTTCAGGCTGTATGATGTGTGTGCACTCAGCCGGATACAGTGCTAAGAGTCAACCCAAGTATAGTATATCCTCGGTTTCTTCACACTTTTTTAGTCAAACCTTTGAAAAATCTCGCCATATATGATGTTTTTCTCTGTTTCATAATACGCCTGTTATGATTGTGTTAGCATTAAAATACCTTATTTTTTTATTAAATTTAATTTTCATTTACATTTTAATTATAAATTATAACATTTCATTTGTAGTTAATATGAATTAAAACTGTGCGAAAACCGGGTTTTTTTGGAAATACCTAGTGAGAAGTTCTTATGCGAAATATTATTACACAGAGTGCGCACGAATGCGGTGCGTTGACACTTTGGTGTAATTTTATAGACTAGGTTAAGTTTCATTCTACTCAGGTTGGGAAATATAATGGTCTTAGATTGGCAACGAAATTTTTTGGCCACTAAGTAAGCGCTAATGTCGCATGTGTACCAGATTTTCTACATTTTCTACGTTATAAAAAATATTGGAATAATCTTAAATAAAATATAAAATAACTTCATAAACAAGTAAAATCTTTTTCTTTTGTTATTCACGTAGCTTAAAATTTTAAATAAAAGTGACCTCTTTGGAACACTGCGCACCTAGCGGCGAAAATTTTCCCTATGCCATAACATCCCATAAGAAAACGCGTTTTGTTCCTAACCTGAAAAATAAACCTTAACTAGGTTAAGCTTTTTTCGCATAAGGCGGAGGAATATAGTGGAAGTAGAACTTCAGCTGGGCTTAAGAATAGTTGGAAGTAACCGTGAATTGCCTATATATAGGGGCACTTGTTTTTCGCAAAAAGATTTCAGGACAAGTTGTATTCCAAAACAGTTTAGTTGAGAACCACTTTGGTGATTGGATCAATTGAATTGATACGCGTCTTATCTATCTAGGGCCGCGATCACGGACGGTCAATACCGGATAAACTTAATTCTGATTGGTTCATTCATGTAACAGACTCTCTTCACGCAAAGACAAGCGGCCAATAGCTAAATGCGCCTGCAAGTGTGCACATTGAAGTCTAGTCTCCGCGTAGATATTTTCGCGAAAAACAGGTTGCAACTATTGTCCGTCTCATATAACTTGGCAAGATTATGGCTCAGTGAGTGGCAACTCGATGTATATGAAACACACTAAGTGCCATTTACAAAATCCTGAATCAGCTGATGCACGAACGAACAAAATTTAATATTACGTTGGCTATTCTGAGTGCACTGTTGACTTACATTAGACAAGCATAAAATACGCGATAAGAAAGAGTTCCTAGATTAATTAATACATTTTATTTTACGTGGTCACAAAAACGCGATTGTTAGAGTTACAAATTAAACTTCGTGATAAAGTAGTAGGTGTTCAAAATGAAATGCACAATCAAACGATCCATATCCAAATGAAACGCAACTTCAAAACCTTGAGAGTTGTTTTCACGTCGTCGTATCCCCACTCTCCATCCATGCTTTCCATATGTGCTTGATACTAATTCCAAAAGCATATTGCATGGTATTGTTGAATAATTTTTTCTAATAATTTGACTAAATATATTTCAAATTCGTGTCGTTTCGAGCCAGTAATAGAATAAAAGTCAACTTTTAAAAAGACGGGATCAAGAGGCAGGCAAACGTGCTGCTATCTGTTGAGTAACGCTCCCGGCTTACAACTCGCCTTGCCATACCATGCGCGCCATTTGTCCGTTCTTTCCCGAAGCATTGCCAACCATAAAAAAATAGCTTTCGTGTGTGATATATAACAAATTTACGAACAGATATCAATAGCTTTATTTTCCGCAAGCTTTGTATAATTTTTATAGTAACATATACTTCGTGTACAGCGATTTTGATTACTAGTAATTTCTATTGGGCCTGTAATCGTTCGTCTACGTCCATTACACGCCATGTTGTTCTCCCGCAAACGCATTTCATTGTTTCCGTGTTTTTACTATATTGTATTAATAAAACGAAGAAAGTGGGACGCGCGTGAATAGTTTTTAAGCAATTCTAACGTTATTCCACGTCACATATTTCCAACTCGAAATGTTTGGTACCAGTAATAGCAGAATTACTGCATTGCAATCAATAGGCTGGTGAGTTGTTGGCGAATAAAAGTTCGTTGTCAATCAAGTTTCCCGAATTACATTTAGTTCCAGTTATATTAACTATGACGTCAAAATGTGTGATAAGAACTACAACTACCGTCTCGCAAATGTTAACCCAAATTCGCTGTCTCGGAAAATTAAAAAAGAGTTAGCAAATATTTGATTTTTTTGCAAGGTTTTATATTTTTTTACTTTTATAACCTACGAATTTTTTTAGACAGGTGTCAGTCTAAAATGCCTTAAAATTTGTTTATCATTACAGTAGAATGGCAAGTGGATTAGCTGACAGCGTCTTGATAAAATATACAGCCTCCACTTGACGCACCAGTTTATGGCGAAAGGATGCATAAACGAAAATTAAACATTTGGCGCTACTTAGTCGAACTGTCAGAATCTTGCATGAGACAGACANAAGCTGCTCAGTTGGACGAGGGCAGGACCACGAAGAGAGGAAGATGAAGAAACAGCCACGGCAGCCCAATCCCTCGCTGCCGCGATGCATGTCTCCTTGCATGATTTCCCTTCCCTGTGCGCGTATGGGACTTAGTCCTGAGACGCAATAATCCCCCGTCCCTTCCGCGGGCACACAAAACACTTAGTTTTAGAGTAGGTTAGGAAAAAAAACGAAGAGACGAAGCTCAATGCTATTTTGGTGGGCCCTCATTCTCCTCTACGTCTGGGCTTTTACGTAGAATTTGATGCCAACATTACAACACTTAAACGTAATTATTTAAGTTTTCAGGCAGACGTTTTGGTCATTGCTAATAACCATTTGTTAAAAAAAGTTATAATTAAATGCTGTATTTACAAATGGTAACATGGAACTAAATATGTGTTTAACAATTAATGGTAGAGAATACATAGGTTGGCTACTAAGTTAACTAAACAATATATGAATCGTTTATTAAAATGCTAATTATACTTTTTTTTTTTTTTAAGGAATTGTCGCTGATATCAATAACTCTTGTACCATTTATTCTTGGACAATCATCATTTGAAAATTCAATAAAGCTCAAATCCTGCAACTGATGGCAAACATCAACAACTCCTCCAGCAACGATCATTAACAACATAGTAAACAACCCTACGCTCTGGTGCTGACAGTGCATGCCTACATAGAAATTATATATTTTATGAATGATGATAAGAATAATTAAACTTTATTTACTTGTGACTTAAGTACATTAAAAAAATAAAATTATGTTGTTTATAAAATATACAGTTTCATTTATTAATTACCGTTTTTATTTTATTTTTCAACAGTTGGCGAGGTCATTCTACCATATAATTTAGCGGCCCACGAAATCCCTATAGAGCTTCGACCCCTGGGTAGGCCTTCGTAACTCGAATAGGCAAAACGAAACCTTACCGAAGATAACCGAAGTCTGCCCGAAGTCGAGGTTCTACGGTCTTACAACTTCGGCATTAAAAACAACTATTACATATTTAAACAAAGTATATGCTGTATTCACATAGTATAAATATGCAATAAACAATCACGTAGTTTCTCTAAGATATCGTATAAACTCATGTTTTATTCGCATATTTTAATTTTGATGGTGGTAGCACTGTCTTCTTTTTACAAACCTTGATGCATGTTTATTCGTGTCACTTGTATGTTCATGAATATAAGCATAAAACTGTTTGTAAAGTATTGTTTCATCTTCGCAGTAACAGTTTACGTTCGCTCAAATGTATTTCTGATATAAAATAACTGTGGATAAGAGACGCATTAATAATATTGGCCAGAAAATATAGTCCAATTACAATATAAAAAGAAATTACAACTGGCGAGGTCTCTTCAATACTACCAACATAGCAAAGTGAGAATGTCTTTTACTCTGTGTTCCAAGTTGGCAGTACCGTAGAACCTTCTTCGGCATGCTTCGGCAAACAGATGAATGAGATAAGGATCTCTCTTTATACTTTTGAGTTACAACTATCTACATTTACGCTCCCTGGATGAGGAGGAAACCAAAGAGCAAGTAGATCAGAGAGGCAACACAGCCATTTATTCCGTCGAGGTCTTAATTTGAGCTACATCATGTAAACAAGTCAAAGTTATATTGCCAACATAACATTCATCAAAGCACATCAGTACGATGAAAAGCTATGAATTNAGGGCAGGACCACGAAGAGAGGAAGATGAAGAAACAGCCACGGCAGTCCAATCCCTCGCTGCCGCGATGCATGTCTCCTTGCATGATTTCCCTTCCCTGTACGCGTATGGGGCTTAGTCCTGAGACGCAATAATCCCCCGTCCCTTCCGCGGGCACACAAAACACTTAGTTTTAGAGTAGGTTAGAAAAAAAAACTAAGAGACGAAGCTCAATCCTATTTTGGTGGGCCCTCATTCTCCTCTACGTCTGGGCTTTTACGTGGAATTTGATGCCAACATTACAACACTTAAACGTAATTATTTAAGTTTTCAGGCAGACGTTTTGCTCATTGCTAAAAACCATTTGTTAAAAAAAGTTACAATTAAATGCTGTATTTACAAATGGTAACACGGAACTAAATATGTGTTTAACAATTAATGGTAGAGAATACATAAGTTGGCTACTATGTTAACTACACAATATATGAATCGTCTATTAAAATGCTAATTATACATTTTTTTTTCTTTTAATAAGGAATTGTCGCTGATATCAATAACTCTTGTACCATTTATTCTTGGACAATCATCATTTGAAAATTCAATAAAGCTCAAATCCTGCAACTGATGGCAAACATCAACAACTCCTCCAGCAACGATCATTAACAACATAGAAAACAACGCAACGCTCTGGTGCTGACAGTGCATGCCTACATCGAAATTATATATTTTGTGAATGAGTATAAGAATAATTAAACTTAATTTACTTGTGACTTAAGTGCATTAAAAAAATAAAATTATGTTGTTTATAAAAATATACAGTTTCATTTATTAATGACCGTTTTTATTTTATTTTTCAACAGTTGGCGAGGTCATTCTACCATATAATTTAGCGGCCCACGAAATCCCTATAGAGCTTCGACCCCTGGGTAGGCCCTCGTAACTCGAATAGGCAAAACGAAACCTTACTGAAGATAACCGAAGTCTGCCCGAAGTCGAGGTTCTACGGTCTTACAACTTCGGCATTAAAAAAAAACATTACATATTTAAACAAAGTATATACTGTATTCACATAGTATAAATATGCAATAAACAAACATGTAGTTTCTCTAAGATATCGTATAAACTCATGTTTTATTCGCATACTTTAATTTTGATGGTGGTAGCACTGTCTTCTTTTTACAAACCTTGATGCATGTTTATTCGTGTCACTTGTATGTTCATGAATATAAGCATAAAACTGTTTGTAAAGTATTGTTTCATCTTCGCGGTAACAGTTTACGTTCGCTCAAATGTATTTCTGATATAAAATAACTGTGGATAAGAGATGCATTAATAATATTGGCCAGAAAATATAGGCCAATTACAATATAAAAAGAAATTACAACTGGCGAGGTCTCTTCAATACTACCAACATAGCAAAGTGAGAATGTCTTTTACTCTGTGTTCCAAGTTGGCAGTACCGTAGAACCTTCTTCGGCATGCTTCGGCAAACAGATGAATGAGATAAGGATCTCTCTTTATACTTTTGAGTTACAACTATCTACATGTACGCTCCCTGGATGAGGAGGAAACCAAAGAGCAAGTAGATCAGAGAGGCAACACAACCATTTATTCCGTCGAGGTCTTAATTTGAGCTACAACATGTAAACAAGTCAAAGTTATATTGCCAACATAACATTCATCAAAGCACATCAGTACGATGAAAAGCTATGAATNACATGTAAACAAGTCAAAGTTATATTGCCAACATAACATTCATCAAAGCACATCAGTACGATGAAAAGCTATGAATTCAGGCGTTGTTTACCCTGATGAGACAATATAGGGAACCCATCTTCGTCACGGTTAAAGTTGTCGAGGTAACGACTTTCGTTTTTAAGTTTTTTTCCTACTGTTCATCCAGTTGGAAACTGGTGTACTTGCGTCATTTTGGTGGGGTTCGCTTTAATAACTTTCCACAATTACGCATTGAAGGAGACTCCACATTTTCTTAAACTCCTTTGTATTTTAAACATTCCTTTAACAAAACAAGTCGAAAATCAACGATCTCATCTCGGTAAACATACCATGAGGCAAGTCACAAAGCATCAAACAGGGCAGCAACTGTGCAACTACCGAGAGAAGTTTCAAAATTGTCGTTGTGTAATTTGAATTATATATATATATATAAAGCGAATTATATTTCTAACCACCTGGTAGTAATAAACTGAGCAAAGGCATTTTGGTTGTCCCCACGTTAATAATTTTTTTAACACGGATAAATTTCCATTGTATTATTTGTGTTNGAGCAAAGGCATTTTGGTTGTCCCCACGTTAATAATTTTTTTAACACGGATAAATTTCCATTGTATTATTTGTGTTTGGCAACACGGATGTGACCTGAGAGAATAGTGGCTCGAAAGGGCCAACAGAGTGCCCCCCTCCTTACCTCGGAANTTTGGCAACACGGATGTGACCTGAGAGAATAGTGGCTCGAAAGGGCCAACAGAGTGCCCCCCTCCTTACCTCGGAAACCATCAAAGAGCATACGAGAGTTGTTATCGCTGACGGTAGGCCCGCGTTCCAATTCCTGCACTGGTACAGCTGCTAGGAAACTCGTGCAATGTTATCCCGTTATTAAATACATTCTTGACTGCACAAAGAAACGGAACAACAATTATGCGCATATTTCGCCTCTAGTTGAAAATGAAGACGGANATACATTCTTGACTGCACAAAGAAACGGAACAACAATTATGCGCATATTTCGCCTCTAGTTGAAAATGAAGACGGACACTGCACATCGTGTAAACAAACCTCGCCCACCTTAACCTTACTTCGCCTACTTAATTTCAATGTACGCCGCATGCGTAACGTAAGCTTAACCACACAAATGCATCTTCTAGACACGCTCTTACACTAACTAATGTCACCGTTGAAGGTATTTTAACTTTCCAACCAAACTTGCAGCACGTNTTTCTAGACACGCTCTTACACTAACTAATGTCACCGTTGAAGGTATTTTAACTTTCCAACCAAACTTGCAGCACGTTCCCGCCAGAAATTCGCGACAACGTGACGTCCCAGCGAGAAGTATTTGTGCTCCAAACACGTCAGTTGATGCGCCAGATCCATCCAAAATCCACGTTTGCGGGTAGTAGCCTGTTTCTCCTTAGCATCGAGATCTTGAGAGCCGTCGAGAGCGAAGCGAGGTAAGTATGGAGCAGCGTCGGAATGCAAGGGCGGGGGAAACGGAAAATCCCCGAGAAATCCCCGACCATCGCCCGGCACGTTTCCTTCATGCGAAAATTCGGGAGCGACCCCACCGAGAATCGAAGCCGGTTCGCCTAGGTGGGAGGCGAGTATTCTGACCACCACGCCACCGCGGCCCCTGCCGGAAGTAGAGTGCCGCATGATGTACACAGCTGCGTCCCTATACATGCAACGGAACTACTTGTTCGCGCATTTTGCTCATTGCAAAGGTAACAGAATACGTCACGATGAACGAGCCCCTGAAATGCGAGGTCGATTTGCGCAGNGGAACTACTTGTTCGCGCATTTTGCTCATTGCAAAGGTAACAGAATACGTCACGATGAACGAGCCCCTGAAATGCGAGGTCGATTTGCGCAGGCGCAAGTAAAGGCGGAAAAAACGTATTTTGTTTTTATGGTAAATACTCTAATAATATTATATGTAATAAAATAATGTATAGTTTACTTAAACAGCAAAAAACGATATTCGCAGATAAAATGCGCGCGGGAAAAAATGAGCCAACGTAAATAAAGCGATCACCCTGCCACAACTATAGCACGTCGATGGAATTACGCTTGTCAGCAGGGGATCAGCATTCTTTCTAGCACGCACAGAGCGATGATCGACACCGCAGTGGCATCAGCACGGTATCAGCAGTTTGCATCAGCCCATTGTAGCAGGGCCCTAGCCGGTCGCCCAACATATTCACGGCTAGCTAATGAAGATGGAAACATGATGCGTGTCTTAAGCTTGTGTATAGAAAATCTATCAGCTAGAACTGATTATGGAAAGACCCTTTTCAGGTTTTATCAACATCAAAAAAAAAATCCTTGGAGTTGAGAAGGAAACTTTAAACTTGTCTTTAAGCACAAAAAGTTTCTAAAATACTTTTCGTGCTCATACACCGCTACGCAATATCAAACAGTTTTTTGAATCACGCGTTTTATATCGACCGTCACTAGAAATGCTCAGAGAAGCAGGAGCGGGGAGGGAATCGACCATGGGCTGTACTAAAGAACCATCTCAGTTTTCGGCTGGAGTGGTTTCGGAAGTCCATGGCGAGTCCATGGCGAGACTGGGATTCGAACCAGGGTCCTCCCGAATGAGAGTCCAGTAAGTTACCACTCCGCCACCGCGCTCGGTAGTAACATAGAGGTGAAATAGTGAGGAATGCTCGTGGAAGCTGCAGTGTGGCCACTCTCGTGTTTCTATTGCTGGACTGTTTTATTCTGCCAATAGCATTATCAGAACCAACGAGGATAGCAAATGAGTTTACAGAGTACTGAACGTGAAAGCAAGTGCTTTGAGATGCTTCGCACACTTGTTCTAACCTAGTTTTAATGCAAATACAGTACATTAAAGTTAGTCAAAGTGTTTTGTCCATGTAAAAGTGTGGGTCTGGTGAAAATTCAAATGTAAACAAACATGTTCATCAGTCGGCACTCTCAAACACTGCAAGTTTTCTCGAGAACCGTTCGCCTGAGGTAATATTATAATTTATAGATAGAATGTAGGTATAGTCTAACGGCGGTTTCTTCACACTCTTTGAATACAACCTTTGAAAAATTGCACCGCGTATGAGGTGTTTGATTGTCTCCTGATTATGTTATGTAGCACAATCGTTAGTACCTTATTTTTGGTTAAATTGAAATTTTGTTCATATTTTACTTATAAATTATATTTCATTTATAAATAATATGAATTGAAACAGTGAGAAAATAGGTTTGTTAATAATGCCTAGTAAGAAGTAGTTATTATGCAAAAATATTATTACACTCAGTGCGCAAGAATGTGGTGCGATGTCCGCTGGTAGACTCANGATGTCCGCTGGTAGGCTCGGATAAGCTTTGTTTACATGAGGCGGAGGACTATCCTGGAAGTAGAACTTTAGCAGGGCTTCAGAAAAGTTGGAAGTAGCCGTGAATGGATTATAAAAGTTCAATTCATCAAAGAAAGCAAGATACTTTTATATTAATACAAGTATAAAACGCATGTTATACATGGCGTATTTAAGAAACAAACAAGTTATACATAGTGTAATTTGGAAAAATTTTTATTTAAAAAAGAGACCGCGAATAGACTACATTAAAGGATGGGTACGTTGAAAATTGAAAGGTGAAGAGACAAGCATATCAGCGTTGCACGTGTTCTCGTCCATCGCCAGCTAGCTGTCAAAGTCACGGGGTCAAAGCTGACGAGGCAACCGTTCCAGGAGAGCGTGCCGGTGGTTCGAATGAACCTCCGACCTGAACCACATTCATCACACGTAAACAAATACTAATTGCGTGCTCTAGCGATTTTAATGCAAGTCACTGGCTTCCATTACGCCGTTGTGACGTACACGTCGTGACAGATGGCGGCACTGTTGACTCGTACTTGTTCACAACAGCGTCGCCATATTTCCGAGCATAAATCAACCTACAAACGAGACAGATATACAGAGAGAGAGAGAGAGAGAGAGATTGAAATTTTCAAGAGCTCACAGTCGTGAAGACTACTGTATTCCAACACACGAAGGAAAATTACATTTAAAATTCAGAACTAGAGGAAACAGCATATCAGAAAAGGCGGTATGAACTTAAACCAGTCGAGGAAATAAGCCAGAGGCACATTATTCTTAGTAAGCGGGGCGGGATTCGAAGTAAAAAATTTACAAGTCAATCCACACTCTAAGCCCGAATCAGTGATATCAATCAGTGAAATAACATTCACTGAAAGTCATTTGATAAGCTACTGTCGACTGGCGAATCAAGCAAATGAACTGGGAACAAGTGACATAGGGCAGTGGAATTCTCGAGATTCAGTGAGAATCACAAATAAATCAGTGAAATTAAACCATCATATCAATTAGTTATCTAGCAATGATTATCAGTTGCTCAATTTTCACTGGTTTTCNAATCAGTGAAATTAAACCATCATATCAATTAGTTATCTAGCAATGATTATCAGTTGCTCAATTTTCACTGGTTTTCACGTATTTGTCTCAATTCTCCCTGTTTCAGGTTTAGAGTGCATTAATTGCATGAAAGCAATCCTTCAAATATTCACCGAGGCTGCAAATGCACATTATAACTTCCCGTTACGTAATTATTTATTCACTGCACTGATATTTAACTCCCTTGGAATATTACAAAGTGATATATTCAAAATGACACGACATGCTACAAAACAGTTATCATTTACATATTATATTGGAGTATATCCCAGGGTCGTCAGAGGAGATGGCGCGGGTCCACTGTGCCATACAGTTGTATGGACCCTTGGTTGTTCCAAAAGAATAACAAACCAGTAGTGTCTGAAAACAAGAATTNAATCAGTGAAATTAAACCATCATATCAATTAGTTATCTAGCAATGATTATCAGTTGCTCAATTTTCACTGGTTTTCGCGTATTTGTCTCAATTCTCCCTGTTTCAGGTTTAGAGTGCATTAATTGCATGAAAGTAATCCTTCAAATATTCACCGAGGCTGCAAATGCACATTATAACTTCCCGTTATGTAATTATTTATTCACTGCACTGATATTTAACTCCCTTGGAATATTACAAAGTGATATATTCAAAATGACACGACATGCTACAAAACAGTTATCATTTACATATTATATTGCAGTATATCCCAGGGTCGTCAGAGGAGATGGCGCGGGTCCGCTGTGCCATACAGTTGTATGGACCCTTGGTTGTTCCAAAAGAATAACAAACCAGTAGTGTCTGAAAACAAGAATTCACTTGGTAGCTGGCATATCAATTTGCTGTGGTGCAAAGGAATTTACATAATAAATATATATATATATCTCGGGCACGACTGTCGTCACAGTTTAAGCGAAATATTTCGATGTGCCTTAGTCCAAGGTACTCTGCAAAGGGCAAACATCTGGCTGGGATTGGCCCTGTAGTAATGTTAAAAGTACAAAGCGTAGAACCAAATACCCGAAAGCTTCGTGATGTAGATAACCTCAGAATTTTGATGTCAGCTGGCGAGGCAATGGACGTTTTCAATACTATAATCCGCAATGGAGGCGATAAAAGAAACTAATTTTTCTCGTTACATATATCTGTTTCATTTGTAGTTGCAAGATATACATTGAAGTTCAGATAAAAAGTGTGCCACGTTGTGGGAAAAGGTAGTACACATCAAAACAATAAACAAATGTCCAATAAACATGGGTTCTAAAATTCACCCCGAAGGAGATAAGCACACTTTGAGGTGTGCAATTCAAAATGTTAAATTTTACGGTAACTTCGCATTTTTAAACTATTTCTTTTGTTAAACTCGTCATATAAAGTACTTTGTATATATAGGCTGTTCACAATAAATTTAGCAATTTTGGAGCCCTAGTTACTTTTTCCTTTCAACAATGTTTTTATCCTTTAATCACAGTTGGTACTATAGTCGGTTCATGACTGGAAGAGACTTTCTTGAAGCCCTGCTAAAGATCTACTTTCAAGCCCATTTCNCGCACATGCACTTCCCTGAGGAGGGGGGGGGGGGCTAATCGTCCCCCCTTTCTTCCCTGAACCACCCATGGCGAGAACACTTGAAGGAATGTGGGAAGGGGGAAGCCCAGGTACTGGCAAGCAGGGACAGCAAGGGACAGGTCGTGTGAGCAGGGCTCTTACCAGAGTGCGTTCCCATGTAGCATCTTCCTTGCATGTACCCGCGCAGCATCACAACGTCAACACTAGTTTTATTTCGCACCATCAGAACGTGACGCGAGTTTGCGTCAACAATCACCTTTTTAAAATAAATATTGCCACGTAAGTAATAAACACAGAGTGTATATTCCATCGCACTCGGAAGTTAATGTCTAAGGCTAAAATAAATTACATTTTTTGATTATTATTCCATATGAGAGGGCTTTCCAAAGTGCTCACCTTACTGTGAATAGCCTATATCGTCGACGTCTATATGCGTAGTGCATTTACTGCTTGTATCGTTCTGGAGGAGACGACTCAATACATGGCGATGGTTTGGTAATTCGTAGGGGCAGTGATATTTCGCGAAAAGATTTCGAGACAAGATACAGTCCAAAGCACTGTAGGGTCGTCCAACTTCTTTGATTGGCTAAAAAATGTTCTGGCACGTGTTAATCGTTTGCACACGAAGGTTCAGTGTCGGAGTTACTTAGACCTGAGTGGCTTGGTAAAAAAAAACGGACACGGCACCAGCAGCCAATGGAAGGATAACAACAGCTGAGGTGTTTATATTGTATTGAAGTCTACTGAGTGCTCAGATGTTTACGCGAAAAGTCACTGGCCCTAGTAATTCGCATTTGGACAGTTCTATTGTACAATAAATTCGAAGTATGAACCGTTTTTAAGCGTTACCCAGACCATTCATTAACGTGGTTTACAAAGAAATAAGTCCACAGAGGAGGTAAAATGAATAAAATTAGGAAGATGACAAGCAGTGATAAAGTCATCGCTATTTGTCACTGCGACTTACGTGTTATTGTTACTCGTTGTCACCGTTCCTGGAATGTTATCACTACTCCCATCTCTATAGTCATTTACAACTTTTCCCGATGCCGATCGAAAGTTATTGGTGGTTTGATTTCACTATACATCGAACGTTTCGACAGTCGCAATATATTTATATTTAATAGCGGCTTGCTGAACCAGGGTTGGTCCCGTAAATAATTGTAAAAATATTTACTGACAGCATTGAATTTTTTTTCAGATATGTAAGCTTTTTATTTTATTATTTTCGAAAACAGCGCAATTAAAAAAGACATCCTATATCTTGCAAACTGTTTATTCGACTTTCACCAAATCTAGTACAGATACAGAGTGGCGGAGCATGCCCAAGCATTCTCACTTTTATTTTACTGCTAAATTACATTTATGTAACGAATAGCAAAACTTGGAATCCAGAAACTATTTAATCGCATCACTATAATGTTGATAGGTACATATAGGTACACTGAAGAGCCAAAAAAAACTGGTATAGGCGTGCGTATGCAAATAACAGAGGCAGGAATCAATCAGAGTAACGCGATGCGGTCGGCAGCCAGATCGGTTACTGCTGCTACAATGGCATGTTATCAATATTTAAGTGAGTTTGAACGCGGTGTTATAGTCGGCGCACGAGAGATGGGACATAGCATCTCCGAGGTAGCGATAACATTTGGATGTTCGCGTACGACCATTTCACGAGTGTACCGTGAATATCGGGAATCCGGTAAAACATCACATCTTCGACATCGATGCGGCCGGGAAAAAAGATCGTGAAAGAACGGGACAAACGACGACTGACGAGAATCATTAAACGTGACAGACGTGCAACCCTTTCTCAAATTGGTGCAGATTGGATTTGTGGACTGTCCTGCAGGATTCATGGTGTGAATTGCCTCCGCATACCTTCAGACATGAGTCGAGTCCATGCCACGTCGTCTTGTGGCACTTCTGCTTGCTCGGGAAAAAAAAGGGGGGGGGGAGGCTACACGATATTAGGCAGGTGTACAAGTTTTTTTGGCTCTCCAGTGTACATTGGTACATCACATTCCATAGGCACACTATCAAGTTAATTTTAAATATATTAATAGGTATTTCAGTTTTTTTGTAATTTAATCTCGGTAACAACATTTACTTAAATTCTTCAGATAAAAGGCGCATAAGAAATAGTATTTTCCGAATGTTTCAAATGACTGCTTTTATGTGTGATATATATATAGGTATACATACATGTGTCCCACATAACACAAATAAAAATGTTCTTTATTTTTATTCGAATCTATAATTATGTTAGGCCTTGTATAATTTGAAATGTCAGTTTACTAGTTAAACCGATAAGGTTTTCGGTTAGCAGAAATTATCTCGTTTCGGAAAAAGTTTAACGCGACATATAAGAGTAAAATAATTTTCTTTATTTTAGTCAAATGCATTTTTTTGTTTGTTACATTGAATTTTTTTATTAAACAGTAAAAATCAAGTTTACATAAAAGCCTCTCTCAGACACAAGTGCATTTAAATCCGTGACAGAGAAGAACGCTTCAAGTCCTGCACAGAACTTTGCCTGAAATATTCACAACCCGCCGTACCACACAAAAGGAACATGGACTGAAATAAAGATTATCTAGGCCAACCTCCTCGTTTTTATTAATACGCTTTGTACAGCAGTGTGCAAATCAATTTTTAAGGGTTTGGTATGTAAGGGAATTCCCATTCTCGTTTATTCCCCCGTGACTCATGCAATAAAAATTATCTCCCTACCAGGGGACGTTAGTTCCCTTCCTGAAGAGTAATAATGGATAATGATTGAAGAGACTAATCGCTCCTACGTATCAATTATAACCACCACTAATTAGTCCTTTTTCAGATGAGAAGTACTGGCTGAAAAACACACGAGCCCACAGACGACTAAGAATGTACTAACTGTCAAACACCAGGTTTTTGGTCTAACGCAACATTTTGTGTCGGCCTTATCAGTCGCATATTGCAGACATATAACACCGCAGTTTGTTTCGAGTTGAATAAAAAAAGCAAGAAGTTTAATTCGCACCTTGTTTTACAGTACATCTGATACAGTCCATTTGCTGTTTCTTCGGATGTTTTGAAACGAACCTTTGAAAAATCACCCTGGGAGTACCATGTCAACCTGTTTTTTTTAATAACTTATATACCACCATGATTCACTTTAAATTATTGTATTCTTGAATAAATTAAACTTTAACTTAGTATAATCTATAACTTGTAGTATTTATTTCGTTCTCAATACGAATTAAAAACAAAAAAAAAAAGCAGCTATGTTTTCGCAACGTCTATTAAGTAATAGTTTACAGTTGAAATATTGTTTTAGCCATGTTTTTCGTATCCTATTTGTAAATTAANGCAACGTCTATTAAGTAATAGTTTACAGTTGAAATATTGTTTTAGCCATGTTTTTCGTATCCTATTTGTAAATTAAACGTTGGCTATTTAAATATTAAATTTTTAGGTAGTCCTGATGGAAACACATTTTTCATTGTTACAGTTAAATATATCAGCGCAAAATACGGTGCCTAGGCCCTAGTGACGTTTTTTTTTCGACCGAGAAAGAAACTTCAACCGCCAACAACCTATGTCGGCGGAGCAGAGCTTGTCGCTCTCTCTCTCTCACTCACTCTCCCTCTGTGTGTCTCTCTCTCTCGGCAAATTTCATACCGCTATCAGTAGCAGTAATATTATACATGTTTTCAATTTTAGCATATTTGATACTTATTACAGCAAAAATAATGATTTTTGAATTTGTAATTTACAACTGAAAAGAGATTTTAAATGTTTAAATACTTATTATAATGCATTTAGATGTGATGGCGGAAGGGTTACAAATCCGAAGTTGGCAGAAGTGGCGTCTGGCGAGTCGCGTGATGACATGGCATGTTGCTGTTGTTCAACGAAGCATTAATTTATCTTACTCCGAAAAATACTTCGAATGGCCACATCAAGTTCGTACATGTTGTGTTTTGTAAACCTACCTAGACAAGTTACGATGTTGTGATGAATCAGTGTTTCCATATCAGTAATAAATATACTGTGTCGTGTGTCGTGACCACTGCATGTGAAAGGGCGTGGCTACGTCGTGATAATTACACTGTGTGTGTGTGTGTGTGTGTGTGTGAGAGAGAGAGAGAGAGACTGCATATATTGGTCATGCGAAATTTATACGTTTTAACCGTGAACTGTTATTATGACGAAGTTAATTATTTAAAGCCAAGTCTGTTTATCTATCATAACCTTTTAACATTGCCCTATGTGTTTGAAACACAGTAGTGTAACATGCTTATGTTTCTGTAATTTGAATGCTTGGCTTAATCCCATAAAATTACTAAGCCCAACCAGAAAATTTTTTAATAAATTAATTAATGAACCTAGTAGAAACTAAGTACCTATGCAAAGAAATATGAGTGGAATAAAAGTTACGGTAGGCCATTTGTGTGGTTCACCACTATCTTTTACGTTTGTCGCTGCTAAGTACAAAAATTAGCGACACGAGTTGCGTGTTTGAATTTACTGTCTTTTTTCGTTGGACTGGTTGCTTCTTCGGTTTAATATTTGTTCCAACTGAGCCGTTCTTTTGACGAAATACTCCAACATACATCAATAACAATAGGTTAAATAATACAGTTCTTTCCCCCACAGTTGTAATAAAATTTAACACAGTCGTAGCAAAATATGTATATATATATATATATATATATTGTGTATAACAAATATGTTAACAAATAAAATAATAACCGTAAGAACTATCGTCAATACAGGCATTGTTAAAAAGTCATAAAACTGACCTAAATATGGTTGTTGGCCTAGATGGTGAACATTCATACGTAATGGTTTTTGAAATACGACAGCAGAATTCTTTGAACAGCTGTAAACAAAGCATTTGACAGTTAAAACGTAGAAGTCACATGGCAGTGTTTATGTAGCGGAAGGATACGTAATCGGTAACCGAAAGTAGAAATTTAGCAGGGCTTTCGAAAAGTGTGAAGCAATCGTGGATGGACTATGGTTGCTCATATGGGACGACCACACAAGCAGTAAGCAAGATTCAACTCCAGCCGTGAACCCCGCATCCCGACTTTTGAACGGTCGCTTCACAGAAATTGGTTTTTAATGCGTCATGGTCACTAGCATCTCCGGTCGTGTTTGCGTGCACCATCACCTCGCCGAACATAGGCAGTAACTGCAAGATCACTTTAGTTGCCTAATCTGATTCGGTTGCCGAAAGATAAAGGCCGTTCGCGATAAAGTGAGCGTTTTTGAAATCAACCTTAGAAAAAAGTCACTGCTCCTACCTGCATATATTTTAACGGATGCACTGAGTGATATGCGCCCAGTAAAGTTGGTAACGATGGAGGGAAAGTAGTTCCATATCTTAACGTCGAAAGTGTTAGGTAGCAATTTTTGATAACTTAGATTATTCGGGGCCACGGTGGCTGAGCGGTTAGCCTGCTCGCCTCCCAGCAAGGCGAACCAGGTTCCAGGGACGGGCCACTCCCGGATTTTCGCATGTGGGAATCGTGGCGGACGATGCCGCTGGTCGGCGGGCATTCTCGGGTATCTCCCGTTTCCCCCGCATTTTCGATCCGGCGCTAAGAGCCGCCCAGATCTCTTCACTCACACTTAAATTATTTATTTCGCTTCCCGGTTTTTTTAATGCATCGAAGCGTAAAAATGAGAAGATTTGTAACATATTTACTTTTCTAATAATTTCACAGTTTCACTTGACCGGCGCGACGCATGAATAAAGTGACGAGACCCACGGCAATGCAAACTTTACAAAAGGCGGAAGAATACACAACGTGCATATAATTAGATCTTAGGCAGGGCTTTCAAAAATGCTCAGCTAACCGTGAACATCCTATATCAGTTTTATAAGGTCACACGAGAGGTAGGTCGTTGGTTTCACTGCGCATAGTTTCAAAACAGGTACGCAGAATTAAGTCAACTCGGAATTGAGTAAATTCCGGATTTTGTAGTACCTAGACAGGAATTAAATCAACCTGGAATTGACTCAACTCCGGATTTTAAGGTACCCCATTTTTAACATGAAAATCGTACCGGAAATAAGTCAACTGGAGTTGACTCAACTTTTCAGCCACGAAATACAACCGGAATTGAGTCAACCCGGAATTGATGAAACTTGAGATTTTTAGCTACCCTGTTTTAGTTCGAAAATCGTACCGGAATTATGTCAATCGCAGTTGACTCAACTCCTGATTTTCAACAACCCACTTGCAAACACCAAATTTGTACCGGAATTAAGTCAACCCGGAACTAACTGAACTCCGGAATTTTCGTATTGCTATGCATTTCAATACCCGGCCGGAATTAAGTCAACTCGGAGTTGNCATACAGGAATTATGGCAACCAGAAATATGTCAACTTATTCCGGATCTATTTCAGTGTTGCCCCTTAGTTCGGATGCGGAAATAAGTAAACCCGGAATTGACGCAATTCCCGGCTTTACGGTACCCGGCCGGAATTAAGTCAACTCGGAGTTGATTCAACTACGGATTTCATGATACCTTCTTTTTGACATGTAAATGGTCCCGGAATAGTCAACCGGAATTGATTCAACTCCGTATTTTATCATACCTTCTTTTTGACACGTAAATGGTCCCGGAATAGTCAACCGGAATTGAGTCAACTCCGTATATGCAACAACTTCTTTTCAGACACGAAAAGTATTCCGGAATTTAGTTAGCAGAACATTGATGGATTCTTTGTGTCTATATTTGCTGATAGAATCCAGCATTAGATGCCGAGCTACACTTCTCAGCTATATTCTAAGGGGCGTGACCATTAATTCATTTAAATTAATTGTTGAAAACATCTGCTAAAGTAGAAATGATGCTTTCTAAGTTAAATCTAAGTTCACCTCCTTCGTTTTGAAATTCGTTTGGTAATTCGGTTTCCAGCCAGCAGAGCATTAGTATGTATAATTTATACGTTTCTGCGAGATAACTGCATTTATTTTGAATTTTTCACTTTCGTGGTCTCAGATTTTACTGCCACTATGACCATAACAATAAGACACATCGTTATTAAATATATTGAAGTAATTAGTGCGAGAAACATACATGATCTTAACGATAAAAATACGGGCGAAGAAAAAAAAAGGGGGTTGAGTTAGAAAAATCAACTATTATGTAAAATATCGAGATATAATGCAGCAAATTATGAGTTTATTCGAAAAAAAATCTCAATTACATGGTATTTGTTTTGAAACAAAACAACGAACAGAACCCGTACGTTCGCATGTAATGGGGCGATAAAGAGATCGAGAAATTTATTGTTTGTCTTCAATAGTTTTTTTGTAGAGATATATATATTTTTAGTACAAGTCACGCAATATAAGATTTGAAATGACGAAACTGCGATTTTCATCTCGCTTTGGTATGTATCAGACTTTCAAACACGCATTTGATTACGTTTAGCCGCCAGTTTATCTGACTGTATTCTGCACACGTGCACTATTCTGCAAAGTAAGGAGTGGTCACTTAGTGCGAGCAAAATTTAGTCATATTGTTATGAAGTGATCAGGCCTTAACTGGACGGTCTGCCTGATCGCATCTTCAAACATGAAACCATGGCACGAGCGTGATTGCAACAGCACCTTGTGAAAGACAGTTGCAGAAATTCCCCTCCACCGGCCAGTAAACGGGGCCGAAATATATTAAACAACGCGCCCGATATAGGCCAGCGTAACACCGGGAGTGGCGTCTTTTGTCGTCGACCCGACCAGAGAGAAGACCACTGAAGGTGGGTGTGTCCGGCCGTCGTTAACCACCTCCTAGAAACAGCCTCCGGCAACATGAACAAGGTGACGACTTTCCAATTAGACTTTAATAATAATGGCGATAAGTAAAAATAAAATATTAAGATAATTAATAATCATCTTGGTATTCTATTAAAACTCCCCCGATCAATAGTCAATTAAATAGTTGTCGTATAATCCTTTTATATGTGTAATAAACCTCATCTTATACTGTTGTGCTCTACCGAATCATGACTCATTATTGAGCTACGCCCTGTAGCACCTTTCACATATGAATAGCTTAAAAGCACATTCATAACAATATGCATTCCTTAACGCTTGCGAACTGGAACCGACTAGCAAATTTAAGAATGCACGCACGGAAGTAACACAGGCTGTATCATTAAAGTTTGCTGGCGAAATGTAAGTACAACACTTGTACATTATAAACTCTGTTATAACGCCTCTTAAAGACACTAAACCGACGTAGTGTTACTTCCGGTCTGACTGAAACCTGAACAAGACGACACCACTCGCTCCCTCTGTTGTTACGATCCAATGCCCAGCGTCTGAGAAGTATCATTCATACCTGCCACACAGGTTTAGGAAAATAATGATCTACTGTATGAATAACTTATATTATAAATTAAGTTGTGTTTTTATTGGTACTGAAACGTGATTCGTAAATAAAAAATACTTTCTCCAATCTTCGTAACAAAGTACATATGTGTACCTGAAAATGAAATGTTTTTCCGTATATAATGGCAGTACATCATCATTGTAAATAAGACTAGGAAGTAATTTTTCAGCTACGTGGCTTGATAGAAGAAATATCTTATCACCTGTGTCTGTTGTTTATTGACAATTTTCAAAATAAACTTAATATATTCTTTGTCGTGNAGAAGAAATATCTTATCACCTGTGTCTGTTGTTTATTGACAATTTTCAAAATAAACTTAATATATTCTTTGTCGTGTCTCTTTAGCATATTCATTCTATTTTACGGCAATTAGTTTTAAATAAACCAGTTTTCAATTTTTTTTAATAATTACAATTTAAACGTTCTTAAACACATTAATATTTATTTAATAAGAATAAATCGTAGAATTTCTGCCCATTTCTTTAGAAAGAAGAACACTCTACTAGTTAGGTGTGGAATTTAAAGTGAAATGTTTTTATATATGTTCTACAAATAATTTTATTCAGAATTTAAACAATAAATTAATGGGAACCTGCAAAATTAATTTAACACTCGTGTTAATACTATCACTGCCGCGTCATGGTATGTTTACAGTAAACCGTAAAAATATACATTTACAAATGAGAAAATAGTTCTTGGTGAACACAGCATTTATATATTTCAGAATACGTATGTCTTGTTCGTATCTTTTAGTCCGTAAACAAAACAAGTTATTGATTTTATCCATTTGATAAGTCTTAATTTTGGCAATGTAGGCAACCTTTTAATGAAATGTTATTTCAGGATGGACCCCAAAGGTATGTCAAAATAGTTTCATATGCCGCTACACTAGTTCATTATCACTGTTGTAAATATTATTGTGGTTCGAATTCCGTTTTTCCCCTCTCTCCGGCCGCATTTCCCCAGCCAGTATACTACATTCCCGGGTATTTCAAACTTCCCGTAAGACCTGCTACTCTTCCACGTCTTGCAAACAAAACTTTACAAAGTCTAGAAAATTACACTAAAAAGGCAACGCACCGCATTTGTACACGCAGGATTTAGGAATATTTTGCGCGAGAACTTTTTATTACTGCACATTAACAACACGCCTAATTTCTCCTCGTTTTATTCATATTAATTATGAATGAAACATTATGCTCAATTGATAAAATATAAATAAATGCTCAATTTAACTAGAAATAAAATAATTTCTTTGTTAACAGTAGTATAAAGTTTGTGATACGACATATTTAGAAAACAACCAAACACCTCGTGCGTAAGGTAATTTGTCAAAGGTTTGATTCAAGAATCGGGAAGACACTGCAGATAGACTTATCTCGACAAGGACACGAGTCCAGCCTTGGNGTCAAAGGTTTGATTCAAGAATCGGGAAGACACTGCAGATAGACTTATCTCGACAAGGACACGAGTCCAGCCTTGGAAGACACGTCGCGGGGAGGGAGACACATGACGCGCCTGTGATCGAGAGCTCGCAGCTGGCGGGCGATCGACATCTTCCAGAATGTCGGGGATCGCAACCCTCATTGAGAAACGCCTGGATGTCGAAATGGCTCATGTCGGGCGTGAACATGCGGGGGGAGCGATCCGTAAAGGATTCGCACACGAACGAATGCAGCCGTCCACTTCGCCGACGGGAAACTGCTGCGGATGTGAGATCTAGGGTGAAAGGCAACTGTTGCTGCTGGAAGCTGGGCGAGCGGCGACCGGTAGCCGGGGATAACTACCTACGTGCCCTACCAGCCGTGGGCTTCCATCTGGGTTCTTCCGTAAGAGTGCTGCGGCATTTGTGAACCACCTCGGCACATTTTTCGCTCTTTTTATTTTATACGTTCATATTCGACGCACCTCTTGTTGATGAGTGATACTCATTTAGTCGAAGCTGCCAGACCTCAGAAACAATATTCGACTAATTGCAGGCAGTCGGCACTACACCTCTCGACTGCGCCATTGGCACATCACGTCACAGGTCGCATGGACCACTCAGACGTTCTCTCAACACCTGCTTCTTCAGGTAGAAACAGCTCAGACATGCGCACGTGCACAGTTTTGGCAAGGTCCTCTCTATGTTATATAGATGTAAGAGAATTGACATAATATGAACGTAAGAGCTTCCAGAATACGTTATTAGAGGGACGGGGATATTTCGTGGGTTTGACGATCTGCAGNCATAATATGAACGTAAGAGCTTCCAGAATACGTTATTAGAGGGACGGGGATATTTCGTGGGTTTGACGATCTGCAGTCCAGACTCCACAATACTATGTATGCAGCTGTCCAAAGTTGTCTCACATCCACAGAAAATACTTCATCCAGTGTTGACGCCGCGGCCGGCGAAGCGACTAGGGCACTCGCACACCAAACAGGCAAACACTACCGGATACGTTCATTTTGCAAGTTAAATTACTTTACGAAATACAATTTAAATATGTCCAGGTCAGTGCGTCTTTCATGAATTATTCGCATGCACATGGAAAACATGTTTGCATCTCCTTTACATTTTCAGAGTTTGAATAAATCACGAACGCCAAATTTTGCAGCATTTTTTTTTTCACGTAAAAATATACGTANTCACGAAATACAATTTAAATTTGTCCAGGTCAGTGCGTCTTTCATGATTTATTCGCATGCACATGGAAAACATGTTTGCATCTCCTTTACATTTTCAGAGTTTGAATAAATCACGAACGCCAAAATTTTGCAGCATTTTTTTTGCCCACGTAAAAATGTTACGCAAAATTATATGTTACGTGTAACGTAACAGCCTGAAGTTTGACATGCGTGGTTAGCGTTTGTATACTTCAAGGCTTGTATACAGATGGCACTGAAATCATATGACGATCAAATGAAGTGCTGCTGAATTATACGTGCACATTTTGGTCTTCAACTATTTTCTAACAAGATATATAGTTTCCGTGTATGTGTGTATGCTTTCGCCCATTCTTCCTCGACGCTAACCTTCTTTCGTGATTTGTCATAAGCAACAAGTTCTCTGGGTTATTGAAATACGCGATTTGTTGTCGTGGTATCTATGTAAATATTTCAAACAACGCTGTGTGAAAATACGTCGAAATAATCCTTTCACTTGAACCAGTAGATAAGTTAATTGTNGCGAAGCGACTAGGGCACTCGCACACCAAACAGGCAAACACTACCGGATACGTTCATTTTGCAAGTTAAATTACTTTACGAAATACAATTTAAATATGTCCAGGTCAGTGCGTCTTTCACGAATTATTCGCATGCACATGGAAAACATGTTTGCATCTCCTTTACATTTTCAGAGTTTGAATAAATCACGAACGCCAAATTTTGCAGCATTTTTTTTTTCACGTAAAAATATACGTAAAAGTATATGCTACGTGTAACGTAACAGCCTGAAGTTTGACGTGCGTGGTTAGCGTTTGTATACTTCAAGGCTTGTATACAGATGGCACTGAAATCATATGACGATCAAATGAAGTGNGTGCGTGGTTAGCGTTTGTATACTTCAAGGCTTGTATACAGATGGCACTGAAATCATATGACGATCAAATGAAGTGTTGCTGAATTATATGCGCACATTTTGATTCTTCAACTATTTTCTAACAAGATACATAGTTTCAGTGTATGTGTGTATGCTTTCGCCCATTCTTCCTCGACACTGACCTTCTTTCGTGATTTGTCATAAGCAACAAGTTCTCTGGGTTATTGAAATACGCGACTTGTTGTTGTGGCATCTATGCAAATATTTCAAACAACGCTGTGTGAAAATACGTCGAAATAATCCTTTCACTTGAACCAGTAGATAAGTTAATTGTGAGACACTGGGAAAGAGCTTGTTACATTTGCCGCGCAATCAGCCATTTGTGTAAAAATTAGAGGTACCAAACCAGTTTTTCAAACGAAACTTGAAACATATAGAATGACGAAAAATACTAAGCATATATAGTTCCTGTCCATTTTATGAATCTTTAATGATATTTTTTTAAGTTTTTCAGTAACGAATATTTTGGGCGTAAGTTTTGGGTCAGTGAAAAAAAGTTTTTTTTTAATATCAAAAGAGAGTAATGCAGTACTGAAAAAAAATTCACAGTAGTATTTTATTAATATTTCATATTCTTCTGTTGTTTATATTAATTCCTAAGTTTTGCATTATGAAAATAGAGTAGTCCGAAGATATTTAGGCATGTTTAAAAATTATATGAAATAATACGTATTTCAGAGAAATTTGAAATTTGAAATTAAATGTTCGAATATGTTTCACGTTACTGTAATATGTATTAGTGAAATTATTTATCAAAACGTTTGNATTATGAAAATAGAGTAGTCCGAAGATATTTAGGCATGTTTAAAAATTATATGAAATAATACGTATTTCAGAGAAACGGGAGCTGTGATACATTTTTTTATTTGAAATTAAATGTTCGAATATGTTTCACGTTACTGTAATATGTATTAGTGAAATTATTTATCAAAACGTTTGTNATTTGAAATTAAATGTTCGAATATGTTTCACGTTACTGTAATATGTATTAGTGAAATTATTTATCAAAACGTTTGTGTTTGCAGGTATATTAGAAATCAGTTAATGCCCTGGTATTATTTACATTCGTATGTTTCCGTTAGGCACGACCAACCGCTGGGCAAGTACTGTAACGTCCGTTCTGCAATGAACGGATACGTAACTAAACGGAAACGGAAAACGTAAATGAAACGAGCAGACAAATTTTGAGTAATTCTACATTAATAGGTCATGTAAAGATTTGCAATATACGAAATCAAAAACACGCTGATATAAGCTTTATAATATTCACACCTCATTTTCAAATATATTTTCAGTATTCAACACTGTATATATAAGACTGCAAATCATAGCGCGCATGTTTTGACGCATTCTGCGTCCCTATATTTTATTCGTCAGAACACACGCTCTGGCGGAGCTCGCAGCCGGACGACCACANTCAGTCAGTCAGCCGGAGTCAGTCGAGGATCGAGAATGCATCACGACGTCGACCTCAGTCGGAGGCCGTCAAGCTAAATGTGCGGCGGGAAGCATCCGAGAAAAGTCAGTCAGACTTCGTCAAACGCAGAGTCCTGCGTTGGACCCGGGAAGAAGGAACTTCGAAGCCAGGCGCCGAGACGCCCACCAAGTTCGAGAGCAGTTCCAAGCCGCCAGCCGAGGGAATTCAGCGCTGCAGTGTCAGATAAGTAGTTCTACACCAA
>NQII01006200.1:36877-85968 GCA_002778355.1 Clitarchus hookeri | reverse complement strand
AGAGCCGAATTAACGACAAACTATAGCACGTAGACGGCCGTATTCCCCGAAAGCATGACATTAAATATGTCCGTACTGTGGGTAAGTGACATGATCCACTAACAATGAAACAAGAGCAAATCGTGAACACAGTTCCATCCACTCTAATGTATGAACTTCATTCCAATTACGGAAAAGCCACGATCAACCTACCTGCGTTTGAGCACGGATCGCTGTGAAGGGAGACCTGTTTGCAAAGGTTTTTCTTGCAGCTGATTATTCAGTTAAATAAGTTGGTGGCGATACTTCTTAGGAAAATTTAAGATTATCTATTTCAGATTTTTAATTCTGTGACGCAATGGTTTACAAAAGTTGCCTCCGGCACTGTAATCTGGAGTACCTATATACATACATTCGAAACAGTGGTTATTCAAGTGTTAACTTGGCGGCGATTAATGAATGTAACATTTTGAATAGTTAACTGTTTCATTAATATTTTGAGAAATCTGTTGGCGACCTCCAGCTTTAAGCGGGAGATTGTAATAAAGAACATTTATCATAAGTAAATGAAATGCAGTATTAGTATTAAATGTTAGTTTATAATAAAACTTTCCTTGTTATCATTATTACAAAACGAAGGAGATGAACTGAGATTTGTTTTACGAAGCATAATGTCTACTTCAGCAGAGGGTTTCAACACTTAATTAAGGTGAATTAACGGTCACGCCCCTTAGAATATAGCTGAGAAGTATAACTCAGCATCTAACGCTGGATTCAATGAGCAAATACTGACACAAACAATCAATCAATCATCTGATGACTAAAATCCGGTAAACTTTTCGTGTCTGAAAAGAGGTTGTTTCAAATACGCAGTTGACTCAATTCCAGGACTATTTACATGTCAAAAAGAGGGCACCATAAAATCCGGAGTTGAACTCCGGATTGTCTTCATTCTAGCCGGGGTACCAAAAAACCCGGAATTGAGTCAATTCCAGGTTGACCTATTTACGCATCCCAACTAAGGGGCAGTACTGAAATGGATTCGAAATACGGTCAACTAAAGTTGACATTATTCCGGTTGCCATAATTCTGATAGGCCTTGAAATGCACAGCAATGCGAAAATTCCGGAGTTGAGTCAATTCCGAGTTGACATAATTCCGGTACGATTTTCAAACTAAAACAAGGTAGGTAAAAATCCGTAGTTGAGTCAACTTCGGCTTTATTTTGTGCGTGAAAAGTGGTCCTAAAAATCCGGAGTTGAGTCAACTCCAGTTGACATATTTCCGGTACGATATTCATGATTAAAATGGGGTACATTAAAATCCGGAGTTGAGTCTGTTGAAATATTGAAAGAAATATAATTTTGACATTTGGATAAGTTTTGATAACTAAACATTGTAAAATCGATTATACCTAGTTACCTCCTTGTTTTGTAACCTCTGTGCTATGGCTTTAAAAAAAACGTGTGTTGTGTGTGTCTCTTGGACTAAAAACTATTAAGTTTAACAAAACGAATTACCTTGTTTTTCTTTATAGAATAGGCTCCTTCATCAGAGTCAATTACAGGTTGACTAAATTCCTGTCTAGGTACCACAAAATCTGGAATTGACTCAATTGCGAGTTGACTTAATTGTGTCGCCCCTTTGAAAACACGTTACAACGAGGTGCGGTGTTGGAGCTACTGTTACCACGCAACTGGCGCAACACACCAAACACTCTACGAACAACAGGACGTATCGCGATGGAGGTGGCTGTTCTGCACGCCACGCGCGATACATTTGGCCCCTTGGTTCAATATCGTTATCTTTTCCTCTCTTTCTCTCTCCTCTTTTCGCCCTCGCCGTTGCCCTTTGTTTTTCTGGAGCGTGAGCACCGATAACAGTCACTACCAACAAACACGACTTGGAAACGCCACTTCTCGCTGATGGTAGCGAATTTTACTAAATGCTTCCCACAATATCGTTTTTTTTCCCTGGGGTCCTATTCTGTAACTTTTCACTGTCGTTTTATAATGACATTTACCACTTAACTATATTTATGAAGCGAAATGGTATTCTGTTACTCAATATGTCGCCATGACAGTTTTTCGAATGAATGTCTTGTGACTGTCTTTATATAAAGACAGGCCAACGAGGTGTCTTTATGGACGAAAGCGGAAAGAAGATGGCCGACGTATTGAGGCTATTCTAGCAAACAAGTTCCACAGAAAAAAAAACTTTTTTTGATGCCCTAAAAATGTGAAATATTATATTCTGTTATATTTCCCCCACAAATAAACGGTGTCTGGATTATATTTAAGGAGAATTTTTTATTATTCGCTAGCGATACTATCCAGCAGTTCGCTTAAGGCGCCCGTCTACCTGGCGCTTGAACTGCGTTGCAGAGTGTTCCAAATACACGTTTTTCAACGAAACTATTAAGCGTGCGTCCTACGTGCTGATCTACGAAAAGAACACACACTTCAGACGAGAGCTGTTAAGTACTTTCAAAATATCACGTACGTTCGAAACGTCAATTCAGAGTACTCCAAAACCGCTAAAAACGGCCTTTCCAAGGCGCTGTAGCTCAAAATGCACGCATCAGATACATACAAAACTACTATAGGGGCCTGCACTGAACCTTCCTAAAGACTTCCCACTAATAAAATAATATGGTCACCACTGAAAGTCCCATAGGTACACGCAGCACGACGAGAACACTGCACGCCAGTTCAGAGCCTTGCGCTTAGCGGCGATGGCGTACTTGATGCGCGTGGCAGTGTCGCCCTTATCGCTCCCGCGCTTCTCGGCCTAAACGTGGGAAAAAGCTCCAGGTAGACGGGCGCCTTAACTACGAAATGACGGATTCGGCCACGGGTAAGGGCTGCTATCTTGTGATACAAGATGAACTTGCTAGGCCCATTTGAAATCTTGCATCCAAAGTGAGAAGTAAATTTATTCGAAAGTGTATTAAGAAATAAATTTTATTTGTAGTTGGCAATTCACTATAATAACTAAATGTGTAACGCAAGACATCCTGTAATAACGGGGATAAAATCAAATTCAACAAGCAGATCGTTGATTTCAGAACACAGCCCACTGCATTGCCAAACGTACATCTTTGCACAAAGACATCAATAAAGATATGGCTAACAGAATACCACATAAAGGCGCTTACGAGTAATCATCATTATGGCCCTTATTTAGGTTTCTAAACATTTAAAGTTTTCACTTGACAGATGCATGAATCAAAGTCGTGAAGACCACGCAATGGTNTTATTTAGGTTTCTAAACATTTAAAGTTTTCACTTGACAGATGCATGAATCAAAGTCGTGAAGACCACGCAATGGTAAATATTACATATGGCGGACCGATACAAAATGAGGAGAAAGTAGATCTTAAGTAGGGCTTTCAGACGTGTTCACTTTACCGTGAACTGACTATAGCAATTCAACAGCGAAAATGCACATTATTAGATGGCTTTCCCAGTGGCCTTTCGTACATTTCAAATGTGTGCCGGCTGCAGTTCCTAATCACATAATATATATAGTCTATTCGCGGTTTCTTCACACTTTTTTAACCGAATTTTTGAAAAATCACCCCGTGTATGACGTGTGTAGTTATTTCATAAATACGCCATGTATCAGAAACGTTCTATACCTCACTTAGCATAAAAGCATCTTATTTTTCGTTAAATTGAAGTTTTACTTATATTTTATTAATAAATTATATAATTTAATTTGTAATAAATATGAATAAAAACAGCGAGGAAACATGTGTGTTGGTAGCTCCTAGTAAGAAATAGTTCTCATGCAAAATATTATTACAACTGAGTGCGCACGAATTCGGTGCNGTGTGTTGGTAGCTCCTAGTAAGAAATAGTTCTCATGCAAAATATTATTACAACTGAGTGCGCACGAATTCGGTGCGTTGTCCTTCAGTGCAATTTTCTAGACTTAGTTAAGCTTATTTTGCACTAGACAGAGGAACGTCCTGGGAGTAGGACTTTACCAGGACTTCAGAAAAGTGTGAAGTAACAGTGCATGGATTACACATAAGTATTCGAGGGTGAAATGGCGTGGAAATTCCCTTCGCGTGGGCGTAGCCTATCTCTGATTGGCTGCGCAAGACTCTGCGAACGGGGCATTGTGTCTGACTGGCTGGCTACTGCATGCGAGGTTTCCTATTGGCCGACATGATGCTGGCCAGTAGTAGCGCCAACTTGCTGGCGTGTGTGGCTGAGTTTCGCGGAACAAGCTGCTGTTTCAACTTTATTCCTTAAAAAGTCCCCCTGCCACGCTGTCAAATTTTCGCCTTCAACTATATTTGACGATAAAATTTTAAGACAAAATACAGCCATGAAATTTTTCCTTCCAACAAAGTTTACCAAAACATCTTGATCTTGTTTGAAAATGTGTCACACCGATAATATAATTTGAATTATTATTTAACAATTATTTTCATAGTGAGTGATTGTTTTTTGTTTTTCCATGCAGACCATTACAGGAAGGAAAGTAAGGAATGTTATTCTTTACTAAATTCTAATTTCATTTATCGGAGATGTTTCCTGTGCAACGAAATGTAATGCCTCTGTGTTCGTAAAGTTATGTGCAATATTCACTTAAGATAGCATTCACGCCCAGACAGCTTCTACATAAGTTAATTATCTTCATAGTCTACTTCGTTTCCAGCAATTGTTCGTTATTTTAAAGTTTTTTGACGTCCATTTTTGCTGTGCAAGATTCTGATTGGCTGAGACCGTCAAACATCAAATACATTTTAGAACCGGTTCAATCTTCAAATGTTTGATGGAAACTGAAGCCGTCCATCTTTTTCAGACAAATATGACGGCGTTTATCACGTTTCAAAGACGTCATAACCGTCCAATTTTATTTTACCACACTCACTGGAAACAGTTCGACGGAAAAATTCGACAGTGTGACGGGCTTTTAAAAGTACATGGGCCCGATATTGTTTTTTTTTTCCCCGCGTTCGAGGCACACCGTTAAGGGCGACAATAGCACGGGCCGTGGTGGTGTAGTGGTCAGACTACTCGCCTCCCATTATAGCAAACTGCCTTCGATTCCCGGCTGGGTCGCTCCCGGATTTTCGCATGTGGGAATCGTGCCGGGCGATGCCACTGGTTGGCGGGTTTTCTCGGGCACATCCCGTTTCTCCTGCTCTTGCTTTCCGGCGCTGCTTCGTACTCACCTCACTTCACCCTCGTCTCTACACATAACACGCGTGCCCGGCGGACCATCGCTCATACACGCAAGGAGTTGAACCGGCGTGCAGTGCTTCCGTCGTCACGCTTACATCTGTAACAGTAGTACTTGATTGCACATCTGTAACAGTGGTACTTTATTGCACATCTGCNAACCGGCGTGCAGTGCTTCCGTCGTCACGCTTACATCTGTAACAGTAGTACTTGATTGCACATATGTAACAGTGGTACTTTATTGCACATCTGCAACAGCGGTACTTTATTGCACATCTGTAACAGTGGTACTTGATTGCACACGATGAAAGCTCACATATAAAACTATGGCTGTACGGTTTTACTTTTGTCCTTTTCCTTACGGAAACTGCGTAAGCAAGCTCTAAAAATTAGATTTTTTTTCGTTACCATTTTTACAATTCTTTTCTTTTTGAAAACACTTAATTAATATGATAAAAACAAAACCGTACGGGCTTACATAATTGGTACTTACTCTTAGTACTCTGTGTTCTTCTAATCATGTGCTGGACCCGAGGCGTGGGTAGGTTGGACCTCGGATTTACCTGCTTCCCAGTCAGGGTTCAACTGNTGAAAGCCCACATATTAAATTATGACAGTACGGTTTTACTTTTGTCCTTTTCCTTAAGGAAACCGCGCAAGCAAGCTTTAAAAATAAGATATTTTTTTATTTACAATTTTTACGGTACTTTTCTTTTTGAAAACACTTCATTAATTTGATATAAACAAAACCGTACGGACTTAGATAACTGGTACTTACTCTTAGTACCCTGTGTTGTATCTAATCATGTGCTGGACCCGAGGCGTGGGTAGGTTGGACCTCGGATTTACCTGCTTCCCAGTCAGGGTTCAACTNTTCTAATCATGTGCTGGACCCGAGGCGTGGGTAGGTTGGACCTCGGATTTACCTGCTTCCCAGTCAGGGTTCAACTGAGTAAACTCCGGGGTTTAAAATACCGTGGACTCGGTCGATGAGCGAGGTTCAGCGATAACGCCTACCGAGATATGACGATGAAATGCAGACGTGTAAAGACCATTTTTTTTCTCCTCACACACGCACACACACGTAACAGTCCATGAACGCAATGCACGCTACGAACACTGGCTGGCGAGGGAAATCTGAGGTGTACTTTTAGGTATGAAGATAAGATGGGAATACAATACCTTTCGCTAGACTCGAGAATGACATTTGCGTACTTTGAAACTCTGTGTGGAAAATTAAATACTTCCAATAATTGGACTCTCAGTACTCGTCAGTAGATAATTCAACAGGTAATGCATAGTATACATATGATACAATTTATTCACGTTTGTACACGTCACTACAGTGAATAACGTCCATATTGCATGTATACTCATTCTTATTTAATAGTTTTAAAAAAAAACAAATTATTCTACCGAAAACCTAATGTGTAAATTACAAAAAAAGAAAAGTATTTTCCTTTAGTATGATTCTAAAGTTGGGGGCTAATATTGCACTATACACTTCAATTCTGTAAGAATATATCAAGAAATATAGGTTTCACATTAAAAACACAATAATACAAATTTAAAAAAAATTCACATGGTTTCCAGAAAGGTAGAAATTACACTTCTCCTAAGTGCATATCCCCTAATTAAAATAACTGAACATAAGTTATGGATAGAATTTNAAAGGTAGAAATTACACTTCTCCTAAGTGCATATCCCCTAATTAAAATAACTGAACATAAGTTATGGATAGAATTTCTAGAAAGAGTATACCAGACGAAACAATATAGCTGTACCCTATTGTTACATTTTATGAAATTTTACTCAAGTTATTTTCAAATACAGTTACAAATACCTGCAAACCTTTCTACGACGACAAAAAATTCATTTATCCGAGGAAAATATAAGGCCTACACTCGCTAAAATAATTTACAACTTCCCAAAAAACATTTTTGCTGNAAAGGTAGAAATTACACTTCTCCTAAGTGCATATCCCCTAATTAAAATAACTGAACATAAGTTATGGATAGAATTTGTAGAAAGAGTATACCAGACGAAACAATATAGCTGTACCCTATTGTTACATTTTATGAAATTTTACTCAAGTTATTTTCAAATACAGTTACAAATACCTGCAAACCTTTCTACGACGACAAAAACTTCATTTATCCGAGGAAAATATAAGGCCTACACTCGCTAAAATAATTTACAACTTCCCAAAAAACATTTTTGCTGAAAGGTAAAAAAAGTATGTGTCCAAATACACGAAGCAAAGAACGACTCGTCTTGTTTGCAAATCGCCAGTGCCGTCAGTATTGCGGTTTCGAGGTCATCGTGTGTGAACGCCGTGGGCGTGGACGGAGCAACTTTATTAGAGTTGAACCGATCGAGCTAAATAAGCTAGAATATTAGTTCCTAGCTCTTACGTCGTGGTTGTTTAGGAATGTGGACGAGCAAATATCTTACCAAGGCAATGATTCCAGACCATTGCTCATAACAGTCTCTCGATCGTATCAATACGGAAAAATACTCTCTCTTTCTCTGTCTCTCAGTCTGGCTCTCTCCTTCTCTCTTCGTCTCTCTGTCTAGCTCTCTCTTTCTCTCTCTTAGTATCTCAGTCTGGCTCTCTCTTTCTCTCTCTTAGTCTCTCAGCCTGGCTCTCTCTTTGTCTCTCTTAGTATCTCAGTCTGGCTCTCTCTTTCTCTCTCTTAGTCTCTCAGCCTGGCTCTCTCTTTGTCTCTCTTAGTATCTCAGTCTGGCTCTCTCTTTCTCTCTCTTAGTCTCTCAGCCTGGCTCTCTCTTTGTCTCTCTTAGTATCTCAGTCTGGCTCTCTCTTTCTCTCTCTTAGTCTCTCAGCCTGGCTCTCTCTTTGTCTCTCTTAGTATCTCAGTCTGGCTCTCTCTTTCTCTCTCTTAGTCTCTCAGTCTACCTCTCTCTTTCTCTCTCTTAGTCTCTCAGTCTGACTCTCTCTTTTTCTCTCTTAGTCTCTCAATCTGGCTCTCTTTCTCTCTCTTACACTATCTGTCCCTCTCTCTGTCTAGCTATCTCTTTCTCTCTCTCTCTTTCTCTCTGTCTCTCTACTTACCCTTACTCACCTTCGCCCCAAAGTTATTATAATTCATAACTCCCGGTGCATGCTAAAGGCCACTATACCGCGCAGCTACTAGCGTCACGGTACTTTTGACGGAAAGAGACAAAGTGCAGTTGCCATATACATAGCTTCCGAGCTGGCGGGAGCGCATTTTACCAAGCAAGTAAGGGCACTCTAGTGTTATTATTTATAAACTTGAATGCAGCCACGGTTCGACTGGTCGCAAATCAACCAAGTCCTGTCCGTAACACGAGCTTCTCGATCCGTAACGACGACCCCGCGCATAAAGTAACCTTCGACGGGAAGGCAAGNATCCTGTCCGTAACACGAGCTTCTCGATCCGTAACGACGACCCCGCGCATAAAGTAACCTTCGACGGGAAGGCAAGTTTCATAAAATAGCTCTTCATCGTAGATCAGACGCATTTTTAATGATAGAGTATATTGCTGGATAGACTTGCTTCAGTTGGCAATATACGGTGCATTTTTTTTTAGTTTACATAAATAAATAAATTTTTGTACTTCATAATTATAGTTGCAAAGATTATGGAACGCGCCTGGAAAGTTTATTGTGCGTTTTACACAAAAAATATTGGCCCTGGGCGGTTGCAACAAGAGGACAATTGTTGTTAATTAAGTCGTACTACTCAATAAACCAGCATCAAATGTTCACAAATCGTAGAAGGAAAAATAATTGTCTGCAGTAAGGGATGGCCACCCTTGTTATTTTCATTGTAGTGGGAAGTACTAATGAGCGTTTGCTCTTAGATCGAAGATACCGAAAACATATAACAATGTTCGGAGATTTGCATTTTAATTTCACCTCGTTTCCGATATTTCCGAGAAAAAAAAANACCGAAAACATATAACAATGTTCGGAGATTTGCATTTTAATTTCACCTCGTTTCCGATATTTCCGAGAAAAAAAAAACACAATTTAAAGCTCGATCTTCAAGGGCTTACACCCTCCTTAATATTCAGTTCAGGTAGAAAGTGCNAAAAAAAAAACACAATTTAAAGCTCGATCTTCAAGGGCTTACACCCTCCTTAATATTCAGTTCAGGTAGAAAGTGCGCCATGTAATTCTCACTCTATTTTGCGTTACGAATAACCTCACGAAGTTTGTCAGTTGAATTCAGCTCCACCTGTATGTATGTATGTATGTACGTACGTACGTATGTATGCATGTGTGTTTGAACTATTAAATGTTTATTACAAAAAAAATTCTTCGTCATTTACACAAGTTTTTTTTACACGCTGCGTAGCTTGTCGCAGACGTCAGTTTATATCAAAGCACGTTCAGAAACTACAAAATCGCGCCAAATGTAGAACGACCTAGAGGGCATGCGCTGGAGATGTGATGCCCATTTGCCTCTCTCCATCCACTAAATAATTGGAAAACAAGAAAATTACATAATTTCATTTTTTATATTATGCTAATTATTGTATTTCAAAGCCACTGCGACTGTTATTAACATAGATGCAAATATAATACGTAACTGGAAAAAGCAAATAAATTGAAAGCTGTAAAAATGTATCGAACGTTTAATAAAATGACTGGTTTCCAATTGTTTATGGTCTTGCGGTCATCGCTGTGTGTCTGTGCCGCTTTCTTGGCTTTCATAAGAACTTCAGAAGTCGGTCCCAACTTGCTATTGTTTATCGAAGATAGGTACACTCCAGCGCCAAAGAGGCCTTGAAAGGAGTTTTGCTTTTCTTCATTATTGAGAAAATACATTTTTCCGATGCATCTAAGTGGGGAAGTACTGGAAAGCATGCAAAAAAAATGGGACCAACAACGATAAGATGATAAATGACTTCCTTATAATAAATATAATAATTGCTGTATTTATCATGGACTAGCTTACCCGGCCACGCGTTGCTGTGGCATAAAAGATTTTGGTTCTATTCATTTTTGTGAAATTAATTGAAAGAAGTATATGTATATATATACATACATAAGTATATGTATATGTATATATGTAAAAAAAATCATTGAGAACGCCAAACTGAAATTTTTAAACAGACAGCTGTCAACAAAGGCGCTTCCTGACGCAAAAGCATGGTAAAAATTAGCTTTTTGCAGATTTTAGTACCTTTGCAGGTAATACAGATAAAAAAAAGGTGTAAAAACACTCGTGGGAACGAAAGGAAGATTTATAAAAAAATAATAATGAAAGTTGGTTGATTTTTTCGGGTGTATACGCTTCCGAACAAACGGACACAGCATTTATATATATATAGATTTTTCTAACGTTTAGAAAAGGTAGGAACATTTTCGTTTAAATGCGGGAGAAAGTAAGAATTAAAATGCAGCAAAGTTGGCAAGTCTGAATAAATCATTAAAATAGCACGAGTATTTAATTTGGATGAGCGACTTCATTATTTTCAAGCAGTCATATCTCACAAGTGTGTAAGTACTGGTAGATTTGAACAGAACCAACTGTAAACAAATGGGATTGGTTTCTTCAAAGGTATTTATATTTTGAGGCAGGGGCAGTGATTGTTAGGAGTACTGGATTTTGAAGAAAAGGGGGGGGGGGGATGATTTTTTTTCCTACGCCTTTCTTCGTTTTCCTCACTCGCGATGCTGAAAATTGAACGAACAGTCAAAAACACTGTGACATTCACAACTTCAGAGACATTAATTAACTATGGATGCTAAAATTCGCGCGAATCTCATAAGAATATACGAAAATTGTCTCCACGGAAAATCACGAAATTAAAGCAAAATCCCGAAATGACTGGAAATGCCATATTAAAATGAAATAATCCCATTTTATATTTACAGTGAAAATAAAAAATGTGTCCTAGAAAAGTTAAAATTTCAGAATATAATGAGTGCAAAATTTTTAGTTGCTACTGTAATTTAAGTTCTTAGGTAGGTAAAGTATTTGCGACAAGTTTACACATCTTATGGCTTGAAATAACGCCTTGGCCCAGTATATGGGAGTCTCACTTCTTTAATTATTATTTACCTGAATATGTGTAAAAAAAAGTTTACATGATAATTTGAAAAATTGCTCAGTTATCAAAAGTTAAACTAAAATAATGTAAAAGCGACTGAGAAATGTGGGCAGGGGGGCTGCCCCCCCCCCTCCCGCACCAATACCGAGTCGCAGCCACTGTTTATACGTGCAAATCTTAGACTCGTGAACAATATTGTTAATGATATTTTAAAGAAAGATAAATAATAATGCCAGAACCGGTTGAAAAGTCTAATATGAAATGAAAAAAAAAACAATAAAATTGTCGGTGTAACGAAATATACATCTGAGTTGACGAAACCCTCTGAAAAATATAAAAAAAACCAAAACCAAATATTTGGTTCAATAAACTCAACACATATATCCTCTCTGGCGATATGCAAGCAAGGCNACCAATACCGAGTCGCAGCCACTGTTTATACGTGCAAATCTTAGACTCGTGAACAATATTGTTAATTATATTTTAAAGAAAGATAAATAATAATGCCAGAACCGGTTGAAAAGTCTAATATGAAATGAAAAAAAAAAAACAATAAAATTGTCGGTGTAACGAAATATACATCTGAGTTGACGAAACCCTCTGAAAAATAAAAAAAAAACCAAAACCAAATATTTGGTTCAATAAACTCAACACATATATCCTCTCTGGCGATATGCAAGCAAGGCATTTATTGGCTCAACGAAACCTCCTTCTCAGGTACCTGTCAATTATCCGTATATCGGTTAACGTGACTTAACGAATTCAGTATTTAAAAGTTATGCGATAATCGGATACTCTGATTCTTTAAAGAAAATTTTGATTTTATGCATGCTTCGCGACATTCACTGCTAAGTACTGTAGATTAACGAAGGACACCGACACCTTAAATAAATCAATACAAAGCACAGTTCGTGCGTAACTCTAGAATAATTTTTATAAAAAGTTCAGTCACAGTAAGTTACAATATTGTTACGCGCGGACTCCCGCACTGGACGCGGGCGCCGTGACATCTCAAACCTCCCCTTCAGCCACCAGGCAGAGCCCCCTCCATTCACCCAGGCAGACCCCCCTCCAACCCCCATATAGACCCTCCCCTCCAACCACCAGGCAGACACGCTCTTCGCTACGTAGCCTGGCGGCTGGGAGAATGATTAATAGGCTGACCTGGCTTGCACCTAAGCCCCTCCTCCCCCTGTCGGAGGAGTCGACGACTTGAGAGGATGAACAAAAATGTTCTGGGAATCATATCCCTCGGTGCAACGTGGCATGTAAAGAAGGCTCTATGCCAAGGACGACACCGTCTATAAATACCGTCGCAGCCGGAGGATCGGCGGTTTTGTGTGGTCGCCATCTGACTGAAATGCGGTTGTCGGGTGAAGTCTGGAGCAATGAGGGACCTCAGTGGAGAGGACGGACGATACCGGAAGGNGACGACTTGAGAGGATGAACAAAAATTTTCTGGGAAACATATCCCTCGGTGCAACGTGGCATGTAAAGAAGGTTCGACGCCAAGGCCGACGCCGTCTATAAATACCGTCGCAGCCTGAGGATCGGCAGTTTTGTGTGGTCGTCATCTGACTGAAATGCTGTTTTCGGGTGAATTCTGGAGCAATGAGGGACCTCAGTGGAGAGGACGGACGATACCGGAAGGTGCGAGACGACGGCAGACGAGTACATACTTGTGCGGTGTGGACGGACGAGAGGGTATGTTATTCTACGAGTAGAGTGCTACTGTGTGTGGGGGCGCCAGGAGAGCTCTAGAACATTCTGGACTGGTGGGATTTGGACTGAAATTAAGGTGGGGCTGTATAAAAGTGTGATACGGACATTGTTGTAAATATTGGAACTGTCAATATGGACATATAAATTATAAAATAACTCTACATGTGTTGATACACTGTTAATTGGGACTAACTTTATTTATTTAATAATTGTATCAATTTCTATGACGTGCTGGACGATTATGTGTATATTAATTGTAAATAGCAATCGAATTTTATTTTATTGCGAGATATTAAGTCGAGAGTATTTTCTTTGTAGCGTTTTTAAATAGATTAGGAAATTTCAAAAGAGAGTTTTTGAAGCTGACGAAGCTTTCACTGTCATTCACATTCGGGTAGATTTTGGAGTTACCCAAGCAGCAACTTTACCCAAGAAGCAACTTTACCCAAGAAGCAACTTTGTCAGGCACTTCATTTGTGGATGTTGCTATATTTTCCAATGCAAGTATTAAGATTAGCAAAATACAAAAAAAAATATGACTTAACTTTGCTTATAGAACATTTAGTGTTGCTGTTGCAGCCAATGACGTCTTGTGCCGTGTTGTTAGCTAAAATAAGTATCCTACTGGAGTAATCACTTCACTAAGGCCGACATCACTTAAAGAACCTGGCTAAGCCCATTGGCGTTTTGAAATTGTAACGATATGACACACACACAAAAAATTATTTTGACAAACACCCTATAAAATGACAGCAGTTTACAAAACAATACAACTTCTTAAGCGTAGAGTAAAGTAAACATTACGAAATACGGACCACGCGAATAATGATTACATTAAAAGTTATTTTCTGCACAAATTAGCACGCGAACTGTATACCGGCACGAGGACAATTACAGCGCAGTGATGCGTAAGCACGAATGCAAACATGATTCACGCATCGCCGACCGCTGTGCTCACATTCAGGATGCCCAGGACGACGCATCCATAAATAGCGCTATAATGGGACGTGGAATTTAAATGCAGGCTCATTTACCGGAGGAGAGATCCATTTGTGGTCTCGTTGGCTCGACAGCTGCCGCGGGCGTGCTCCGCGCCAGGGTCAGACCTGGAGCTCGATTCTCAACTACGAGTCATGAGGAGGGGCGCCTGTTTCCCGCGATAAACTTCCACGACAAGTTGTGTTCCAACACACTTCAGTTCAGAATCACTTTGGCGATTGGATCATTCGAAGTGTTGCGCGTCTTATCTGCGTGTCACGGAAGGTCAGTATAGGAGAAACTTGTTTCTGACTGGCTCACTCATGTAACACGCTGTCTTCACACAAAGACAAGCGGCCAATAGGCAAGTGAAAACTGCAAGGGTGCACGCAGGATGTTGAAGTTTAGCCTTCGCGTAAACCATTTTCGCGAAAAACAGGTGGCGCTAGTCATAAGTAGAGACCTGAATTATTCGCGGATTCATTTCGGGACAAGCTAGAATTCAAAACACGTGTGTTTATGAAACTTTAGCCATTGGTCCACACGGTGTTTGACGTCTCCTGTAGAACGCTGGCACAATCATCGCCTTCCACTGTGACAGCAGACAACCAATGTGCAGCTGATATCGGCATATTTTTTACATACGACTGTAGAGTCTAGTCTGCAGGTCATTGAACTCGCGAATTTTTCAGGTCTCTGTCATAAGACATAAGACGTGTACGTATTGCTATACTTTTCAACTGGTGGGTTTGAATTAACAGTGTGTGAGGACGGGATGTCTTCGTAAGTAACTGATTTCGTTAGTCCTTTTCCTCAGCTATTCAACTTATAATCAATAATTCCTAAAGTGTTATTACAGAGAAACTACAAAACGCACTACCAGATATCCAACACATTCCTAAGTAAGGTATATATAGGACGGGTAGGAGAGTTTGAGTGATTTGGGCGGCTCTTAACATCGAGATCTTAAGAGCCGATGAGGGTGAAGCGAAGTGAGTACGGAGCAGCGCCGGAATGGCAAGGACGGGAGAAACGGGAGACCCAAGAGAAAAACCGACGAACAGCGGCATCGTCCAGCACGATTCCCACGTGTGAAAATCCCGGAGCGACCCCGCCGGGACTCGAACCCGGTTCGCCTAGGTGGGAGGCGCGTAGTCTGACCAGTACACCACCGCTTTCACACTTTGGAGTGTGGACACACCCGCAGACCACCAACACTCAGCTTGCACCTTAACTATGTAGATTTACAAGTTTGTTTGTTTAAGTTTTGACGTGAACACGTCTTTGAATTTGTAACCATAGCGGGCAATCCAGAAAATCTAATGATAACAAAATCGGGGGGATACAGTTTGGCATTGCAGTTCCGAATCTATCGTATACGTCTAGAATTCAGTTACACCACACGATTGCCAAAGGATCAAAGAATTTGTTGCGTTGAGTGAGGACTGCGAAGTGTCGCGCACGGTGGGGGTGGGGGCGCCGCCATTTTGAGTTCGTTTAGCCGCGTCTCATAATTTCCGCGTAGTATAACTTTTGACGCGGAGTAGCTACGAGGCTCGTTTGAGTTTTAATCAACAGCTCTCGTCGATATCAATCGATTAGGTGTATAAAACATTTGTGTGGCGTGGTTATGGTGAAATTGTATGAGTTTAAAGTAAAAAAAAAAAATTGAAAACTTAACACGATGTCGGCCTATACCCGTCAAAAGCCAAGTCGAAATACGACAATCGTATACGGTTGGAAAGAGCACCTCAAGAGCAATCCAGTGATACCCATGAAACCCCATATGATCGAGTGAAGCGGTGCCGGGAACGTAAAAACGTAGNTTCCCCGCGGGGAACGTCGGGCATTTCGGAGTCCTTTGACACTACGTCACTGCTGTGCTGTTTATACTGCATCTTGTACGTGTCGTGTAAGTTAGCAGCGTGAGATCTCTAACACGTGGAAGTTTGCGAATCGGGGTCTTCGGACCAGGCTTTCAAGATAGCGCGCTCATTACTAGAAACACCTTTTCGCAGCACTCCAGCATCGCTACAAACTACTTTTCCAAGAGCCTGTCATTCAAAATACACAGGATAGATACATGAAAAAGTAGTCGATGGACCTGCATTTAACCTTGCTACAGACTTCCCAACAATGCAATGGCAGGTACCAGGCAGCACGACGAGAACACTGCACGCAGTTTTAGAGCCTTGCGCTTAGGGGCGATGGAGCACTTGATGCGCGTGGCAGGTCCGCCCTTAGCGGTCCTGCGATTCTTTGCCTCGAGCGCGGAAAATATCTCCAGGTAAACGGGTGCCTTTTCTCTGCCCGTCACGGATAAAAATACTATTTTACAAGTCGCAATGAANAAAATATCTCCAGGTAAACGGGTGCCTTTTCTCTGCCCGTCACGGATAAAAATACTATTTTACAAGTCGCAATGAAGGATTTTTTTTATTTGGGACTGCACAGATATTATTACAACGGACTGACATTTCAGAACCAATGCAAATGTGTTTGTGCGTTAAATGTTAAGCTCGTTGCACAAAATGGGCGGTTGGTGGTGGTAGTTGTTGGTGTTGGTGGTTTTCGTTTGGTGCGCGATGCTTTCCATGGCACAATAGTCAGTGTTGGCGTTGGTGTAAACTGCTTCGCGACTGTGGCAACAGACAGCAGCAAAGATCTAGGAAAGGCAAATCCACTATTTAAATTGGTTATTGTAGGAATTTGAATATTTAGAATTAAGCCGACAAAACTTTTGTTGTTGAGATTTTAACTTTATTACGTAAAGCACACCAAAGTATGGCAAATATTAAATCATAAAGTTGTTTCCTTAAGCTAAGAATTATATACACTGCATTTTACAAAAAAAAAAAAAAAACCCTCCATATACCTAACTCGAATTAGTAAGCTTGCAAATATGTTAAACATGAATGGTTCGCTGAGTAACCACATGTATCANTCATATACCTAACTCGAATTAGTAAGCTTGCAAATATGTTAAACATGAATGGTTCGCTGAGTAACCACATGTATCATCAACTTGATAATAAATAATTTTATTTTCACGATCATTTTCCGCCATTTCAAAGATTTTCCACTGNCACATGTATCATCAACTTGATAATAAATAATTTTATTTTCACGATCATTTTCCGCCATTTCAAAGATTTTCCACTGCCATTCGTTCATAACCTATAAAAGGCTTTCTGATTGGTTGGTCGGTTGGTGGTAGAAGTTCAATGTATTCCAACTCGCTACAACATCAACCACAAGCAACAACCAACACCAACCGGAAATTGTGTCATCTCACATATAGTGAGCGCACTGTCCTTCAACAGCCACCAACACCAACCAACAAACACTAACTGCCTATTGTGCCAGGGGCTTTACTGGCCAGCAGCTCTTAGTGACGACTTAGGAATACAGTCTCAACAACGAACGACGGCTCCCACGCGTAAGGAACTTTGCTTATCGTACACTGTCTTCTGCTGCGTACAACGTACACATAATGTACGGTGTACATCGTTATGGGTCACATTGTAAGCAGTCGTGACTAACATAATTAAAAAAAAAAAATTATAATATTTTTATGTAATGATTTTCAGGACAGAAATATAAGCCGATATTTTGTTGCCAGTCTATAAATTTAGTTATTGGAACATAAATGGTGTCGTTTANAAAATATCTCCAGGTAAACGGGTGCCTTTTCTCTGCCCGTCACGGATAAAAATACTATTTTACAAGTCGCAATGAACGATTTTTTTTATTTGGGACTGCACAGATATTATTACAACGGACTGACATTTCAGAACCAATGAAAATGTGTTTGTGCGTTAAATGTTAAGCTCGTTGCACAACAGGAGGTTGGCGGTGGTAGTTGTTGGTGTTGGTGGCTTTCGTTTGGTGCGCGATGCTTTCCATGGCACAATAGTCAGTGTTGGCGTTGGTGTAAACTGCTTCGCGACTGTGGCAACAGACAGCAGCAAAGATCTAGGAAAGGCAAATCCACTATTTAAATTGGTTATTGTAGGAATTTGAATATTTAGAATTAAGTCCACAAAACTTTTGTTGTTGAGATTTTAACTTTATTACGTAAAGCTCACCAAAGTATGGCATATTTAAATCATAAAGTTGTTTCCTTAAGCTAAGAATTATATACACTGCATTTTACAAAAAAAAAACCCCCTTCATATACCTAACTCGAATTAGTAAGCTTGCAAATATGTTAAACATGAATGGTTCGCTGAGTAACCACATGTATCATCAACTTGATAATAAATAATTTTATTTTCACGATCATTTTCCGCCATTTCAAAGATTTTCCACTGACATTCGTTCATAACCTATAAAAGGCTTTCTGATTGGTTGGTCGGTTGGTGGTAAAAGTTCAATTTATTCCAACTCGCTACAGTATCAACCACAAGCAACAACCAACACCAACCACTAACCGCAAGTTAATGTGATTTAGGACCAACCACCAACCGGAAATTGTGCCATCTCACATATAGTGAGAGCACTGTCCTTCAACAGCTACCAACACCAACCAACAAACACTAACTGCCTATTGTGCCAGGGGCTTTACTGGCCAGCAGCTCTTAGTGAGACTTAGGAATACAGTCTCAACAACGAACGACGGCTCCCACGCGTAAGGAACTTTGCTTATTGTACACTGTCTTCTGCTGTGTACAACGTACACATAATGTACGATGTACATCGTTATGGGTCACATTGTAAGCAGTCGTGATTAACATAATTTAAAAAAATAAATTATAATATTTTTATGTAATGATTTCCAGGACAGAAATATAAGCCGATATTTTGTTGCCAGTCTATAAATTTAGTTATTGGAACATAAATGGTGTCGTTTAAATGTGTCAAATTCAGCACAAATCTATATCGTCAATGCTGTACCTTCTCTGAACAGGTTGTTGTATTAAAACACTATAGTCGCCGCTCAAAACTCTGAGGGAACAGAACTCACGCGAAGCTTGTTCATGGTATTTTCCATCGCGGTCGCAGTACCTCTTTGAGGCCGGATGTGACCTTTCAATGTCGTTTACTAGGTAATCCCCCTTATCTCGTAGAGCGGCTAACATACTGCACACAGCTCAAAACGGCGGACATTCAGAAGGCATAGCCGGGAATACACCACAGGATCCCCGCGGTCGGAGTTCGCCGCGTTAATGAAGAGCTCCCTCTACACGACGACGGGGAGGTGAGACCGGGGTTGGGAACTCACTTGGGGGAACGTGACCGGCGGAAGACTCGGCGGTAGAGGGGCGTGCCCTGCGCCGGCCCGCAGACCACCTAGCGAGTTTCCCCAGCAGAGAGCTCGAGGGAGTGTTGTGGTTACGTGAAGAAGGAGGGGGGGAGGGGGGACCTGACCTGCAGGGCGCCAGCAGCAAAGTTTTAATGAACTGCATGATGTATGTGGCGAGGCGGCGTGGCGCTGGGGCACTGCGGGCCCACACTTGCTCGAGGCACGGCGATCCTTGACGAGTAACTGCGACTTGGCGGTACGCCGGGTCCCTCCCCCCCCTTTTCGCACCCCCTAGTAGTACGCACTTCCTTAGGCCGCGCGAGAAATGTTCTAGCGGCGTGCCTCGCTTACAGACCCGGGAATTAAGCTAAGGTGAGCCTAGAATGAATTAACCCACCCCTCCCCTAATTAAAAAATTATATAAACACTTCAAGGTTACATTCGGCAGTAAGGAAGAACTACGACGTCGCGGCGATGGAAAACAGCACAAACAAGCTTCGCGTAGTTCTGTTTCCTCTGAATTTTAAGCGGAAAATGTAGGGTTTTAATGCAGCTATCTGTTCGGAAAAGATATAGAATTGTCGCTATAGTATAAAATACTGTTTTGCAGAACAATATAAGGTTAATTACAGCAATTCTTGCTTACTATGACACTTTTCAACGGCCGTATTTATGTTTCAATAACCAGAATTATAAATTGGCAACAAAAAAGAATTAATTAAAATTTTCCCTGGTTTTTTTTAAATTTGAATAGATACAACTGTTTACAATGAGACTCGTGTGACAACTAGAGAGGATCCTTAACGCAAGCAAAAACGAAAATCTTAAAAGACTGTGGTTTACCGTGGGAAGAGTTGACTGTTTGCTAGGTTTAATTTCAAGGTACTGTGCACGCGTCCGACAGCTTACTTTCGTTATTAGAGGCCACGGTGATGCAGTGGCCAGACTACTAGCCCCCCACCTAGGCGATCCGGGTTCGATTCCCGGCGGTGTCGCTCCCTGATTCCCGCACGTGGGAGTCGCGCAGGACGACGCCGCTGGTAGGAGCTGCTCCGCACTCAGCTCGCTTCGCCCTCGTCGGCTCTCAAGACCAAGACGTCGAGAGACGCCCGGATCCCTCTACTCCACTCCACTCCTTTCGTCATTGGGTGTTGTGCATGTGTGAAGCCACTCTCCCATATCACAGGGCCAATGAGGATTCCGATGCTCCGAAGCAGAATGTTTGTTATCGGCCCGCAAAGAACTTAGCCCGGTCACAAAGTTGCATCGCCCAATCATCTACGTACATAAGAGGAAAAACTGGCAGACACATCAATGTCTAGTCTCAACCATTGGTCCTAGGAACATGAAATTTGGAGGAAACACTCGTTATGTGATGTAGTCAGCCAAGAAGGAGGGATTTTTCAAAATTCAACANAGCAGAATGTTTGTTATCGGCCCGCAAAGAACTTAGCCCGGTCACAAAGTTGCATCGCCCAATCATCTACGTACATAAGAGGAAAAACTGGCAGACACATCAATGTCTAGTCTCAACCATTGGTCCTAGGAACATGAAATTTGGAGGAAACACTCGTTATGTGATGTAGTCAGCCAAGAAGGAGGGATTTTTCAAAATTCAACACCTAAGGGGTGATATGGAGTTTCGAGGTTTGTATGGAGAATAAATATAAGATGGTCGTATTAACTAAAANTTCAACACCTAAGGGGTGATATGGAGTTTCGAGGTTTGTATGGAGAATAAATATAAGATGGTCGTATTAACTAAAATTTCGTGAAAGTACTATAAAAATAAATAATTAAATATATGGATAACAGTTTCTTGGAAATAAACCAATAGTAAAATGGTTCTATTAACAAGAAACTTCACAAAAGTATTNATATATGGATAACAGTTTCTTGGAAATAAACCAATAGTAAAATGGTTCTATTAACAAGAAACTTCACAAAAGTATTCTAAGTAATGAATAATTAAATTAAGTCAGCTATAACCTATAAGCCACACAAAATTACTATAGTAATATCGTAATTTATCAATATTGAATACACTCTCGCTAGATGGCGCTAGGTACATTTTAAATAGCGCTAGCCTTTAATTTATGTTTACTTCAACGAGATCTAACTAAATGTTTACCAATATACAATCAACTAACGTATATTTTTTCGGATTTTTATTGTTGTTTAGACTGATTTTGCTGTAATGACACTAGGCTGCAAGTCAAAGCTCTACATCACAATGTAGTTAAGGCCACTATTTTAACTGGATCGGCTCAGGGAGAAACGGTGTTCGTGCCGCTTATTCCATTGATTCCCCAATGACCTCCCTTTTGAATTCAAGATGCCGCAGTTTCCCTCCAAGTGTGCTTCCCGCTGACGATAAATAATTCGCAGGGGCAGACTCTCAAATTCGCTATAGTTGACTTGTGGCAGGACGGTTTCTCCCACGGTCAGCAGTTTTACACGGCGTGCTCGCGCGAAAGTTCACCCCTCAGTCTGTTCGTTTTGGTTCCACTCCCTAAAATGCAAAATAACATTGTTTACAAACACGTATTACAACTTACATGTTGACAGGGCCAATCACCAATAACAACTCCAAAATTAACAGCTACAATTATCATGTTTTTGGACTTGCATTTAATTCCACTTCATATTTTTAAATACGAATTCAACGCAAAGTCGCGGGCAAAAGCATTAATTAGCTAGAGGGTTATAAAAAAAATTATGATGGGTCAAAAAGTTTTCGCGATTTTTAAGTTCCTGTCGCCATGGCTACCGTAAAAACCAACAAGTAAATAAAAAAAAAATAAAAAAATATATATATACACACACACACACACACACACACTCCGTGGTGACCACAAAATGTTTTGTTGGTATTCGCCCTGTAAATATTTTTTAACACAATTTTTTTTATCGTCACCATTAAATTTTTGTGACCACTAAATATGTACTTTGTCTTGGCTACAAACATTTTGTATTCATCGTAATAAAGTTTGGCAGGGTGAACACCAACAAAACACTTTGTGGCCACCAAAAAGAAGTCTCAGTGTGTCTGAAGCAACTATGCACCACGTTAACATGTGTATACAATGGTCGGGGAAGCCATTTTAAAATGTGCATAATTCACCCGGTTTTATATGGAAGTTACATTTGCATCTGAGGTCGCGGTGGCTGAGCGGCTAGCCTGCTCGCCTCCCACCACGGCGATCCGGGTTCGATCCCCGGCGGGTTCACTCCCGGATTTTCGCATGTGGGAATCGTGCTGGACGATGCCGCTTGCCGGCGGGTTTTCTCAGGGTACTCCCGTTTCNCGTGCTGGACGATGCCGCTTGCCGGCGGGTTTTCTCGGGGTGCTCCTGTTTCCCCCGCCCTTGCATTCCAGCGCCGCTCCATTCAAGGGTTTCATTTCTGTCATGCTCGGGGATGACGGTCACCTACGGGTCCCAGCAGGAAAAACCGTCACTCGGAGGGTGTTGCCTTGCCCTGGGTGCACTCCCCACACGCCATTATTATACTGGCAGGCTGGGACAAGGAGAGGGGCTACTGCGCACCTCGGGCGCGCACTCTACCTTCTAGTTTCCCTCTACTACGGTATCACCCCGGTTTACTTTACCAGTGAGCTGTGAAGATACCCGGCGCCATGCACGCGCGAAGAAACAAAGCACACGAAGCTATAGGGTGGACGTTGGACCGGCGAGTACGTGCCTACTCGAGCGGACACGCCGTCTTCAAGCTCAGACTTTGGACACGGGAGTCACTTTCCTCCGAGGCCACAAGAGGAGAACACGCAGCTCTGGAACCAGTTATGACTAAAAAAAAAGAAGACAAAAAAAAAGGAAAGTGCATAGGCCTATAACTTATTATTTTTAGTACCGCCAGCCTTACGCAAGTACTCTGAAAAAGTCCCATAAAACGTAAATGTCAAAGAGTTTAGCCGCCAAGATAGAGAGCAAACGTGCATTAAAGATCTGCGCCGTTCACCAACTTTTGGCACTTGCGCAGAATCTTGACCTTTCCCGTGGGAACCACGGCGTGGAAACGATCCGGTTGTCCGCAAGGTTTTCCGATAAATCTTGATCAATTGCGAACAGAGTAGAAGTAGCAAAAAAAAAAAAATAATAATTGCTAAAATATTTGTTAAAAACGTTACAAGAAAAATTGTGTGTTATACAAACGTATGTGTATATGTGTGTCATGATTCACATGCCTTTATTCTTGTACTATAAGATAATTTATAAAATGTTTACTCCTGGATCTGGCCAACCAAAAATACACCAGCGGAAACATGATAATTAGCCAACAAATTCCTCCCAAGTCTCTTTTAAACCGGTATTAAACGTTTCGTAGCTGATAATGAGCTCAATTGTCAATGGAGAGATTATTTTACCATTAGCAAGAAATTCGCTTAGATCCCGATTTGCTAACAGTAGTTTAATGAAGTTACGAGATAAAGCCAGTATTTATCTAAGCCGATACAATTGCTACTATTGTGACAGTACAAACCTAACAAATTCTAAAAAAAAAAAAATATTCTATAAATTTGCAAATGTTTGTACTGTTAGAAAAATATATGCAACCTCATTTGCATATTTTCTTTCTAGTGAATAGCGCTTAACGTAGTAAGAATTTAAACGAGATAAGGTGTCCTTGTCGACGTTCAGGAACGATGACTAAACAAAATCCTCTACACACCACTCCCTACTTTGCGTAGTATCCTCCCGATATTTTTCTTCCTCCAAAACCTCAAACCCATTCCCCTCTTGACTTTAGTTTTCATAATCTTGGACACGCCCAACGCAGCTAAACGTTTGCAAAGTTTGGACTTGGACTAACCAATCATCGACTTGGCTTTATCTGCAAGGATAGTGTCGGCCACGTGCCTGTATTCCAACTTGCTACTAGTTGCGTAGGCAATATCGTGTCCCTTGCCCGCTTCGTCCAACGAATTGACAGGGATGTCGCCTCGCTTCAATCTCTGTGTTAGTCGCGTACCGGACCCGCGATATTTAGAGCCTGAAATGTGCTCTTCGAAAGGGACGTTGTTGATCAGATCACCAGTCCATGTCCCCTTTTGACCTTACTCTCACAATGCATTACGACATACTAACATACAACTCTATCGCTACATCTACTTTATACATTTTGTGGCCAACCAAATCACCCGACCTCGAACTAGACCGTTCATAGGGGATGACTGCCATAAGTACCGTGGTTTAGTCATTCACGAATAAGTTCAATGGAGATCGTACCACAGTCCACCATGCTTCCCATTCCCATCACCATCGCCGATGATGAAACTAACACTTCTGGATCACATCATGGGAAGCCACTACCTACCACCGCGTGGGGTATCATAGCGGGACCGAGCAACTGTGGAAAGACTTGTTTGCTTCTCAGCCTTTTGGAAGAACCCAACTTCGGTTAGAGAATGTTTACCCATACTCGAAATCTCCACAACAGCCAAAGTACCTACGTCTGGCATGGTCTTCGCTATTTTCCACTTAGCGACAGTGAAAAAGTCGTGCTGCCAAGTGATGCTTTACCAAACTCTGTGTTTGTTTTCGACGATGTAGCATGTGAAAAACAGTCGACCATGCAGCAGTATTTCAGCATGGGACACCATGTTGTGGTGGATTCGATTTATCTTTGTCAAACTTATTCATGTATGCCTAAGCAGCTTCTGCATGACAATGCTAATTTCCTCGTTCTATTTCGCATGGATCGTCTGAATTTGTGCCATGTCTTCTCCGATCACATTAATACCAAGGCGCGAGGCTAAAGCAAAGATTGGTGACAATATTCGAATATCTCGAGTGAAGGGATCATTTATAAAATTATATACCTCAAACTGGAGGCAGCAGTGAAGTCTGCAGGATTGACAAGATCCACCATTACTAACCACGAACATATCAACTCGTCGATCTGAATGGTGAACTGTTCAAGGGTGGATTTTACGAACAATAGATCATGCCGACGAAGTTTCCAGACGTCTATTTGGTCGAGAAGGTGTTACAATATCGGGGACATACGCTGTTCGTCAAGTGGGCTGGTTTCGATTCCAGTCACAATAGTTGAATACCGAGGTCGGCGCTTAGTGACATGTAATTGTCCTGCGAGAGAGAGATGCGTATGTGATTGACCTTGTATATATCATTGTTGAATGTATTTTTTTGAAGTGTAATGTCTAAACAGCTGTTATCTTCTGAGACTATTCGTATTTTTTTACTGAGGGATTGGTGGGGACTGCTGATGGATGTGATTACGGAATAGGAGTCTAAACTGTTGTTCGTCTGGTGCCACACTGTCTTAGGTCGCAGTCATTAGCGTCCTCTATCGTTTCGTTCGAGGATAGCTGTCCTCCACTGGTAATCAATATGTAAGTAATAAGACATTTTTGGCTGGTTTTTACAGAGTGACAGCTACGTTCCGGCCCTCGCGCAGCGAGGTAGTGTGTGTATATGTTCCATCCCAGGCTGGCTTAGACGTGCGTGCAATCTATGTATAGTATGTTTCAAGGTTAACAGCCTTAAAGCTAAAGATGTACGTTTATTATAAACGTGCAGGACTCCAGCCTCGGTACTGGGTAGACTGACAATATTTTTCACGCTATTAATTTATCTTTTACAAATGGTCACTGCTCGTCCCTTTCGTTTTAATATCATGAACGTGCAGGACTGCGGTCTCGGTACTGAGTAGACTGTCAGTATTGTATTACACATATAAGAAGTGTATGTATATTTTCTGAATGATGATGTGATCATTAATTATATTTCTTAACCAATGTTGATTTTTTTCATGGTTTCAAGTTTATTGTCTGTCGAGTGCATAGGCCAGTGCGTTAATGTACGTTACTTTGTCCTATTAAACATCCCATGCAATGGCGGTCGAGTGGTCAAGGCGTCGGACTGACGACCCAAGAGTGGTCGGAATGATCCCGCATGCCTCACGTCTCCAGCATTTTTTGAGTTCCCAAACTACTAAAAAAATTCCCAGTGCTCCTGGTGATCATAGTTTGAACTATATTCCCCGATGCTAGCGCGCTCCTGCAGGCAACGAGTGAATGAACAAAATGTTCGTATCGATACCAGTGCTCCTAGCTGTGAATGGTAGAACTTTACACAATCAGGTGGTGGGATGCTAGAGGATGAAGTAGGGATCAAGATAGCCATGGGATGATTAAGCGGGAAGGGAAATTCAAGATGGCCACAGCCGACTGGGAATGTAAGAGCAGAAGGCTGGAGGTAGAAAGGGGAAATATTCGAATTTGAGAGGACTCGGAGAAAATCACAGGAATATAAGAGCATGAAGTGGGGACCAAGATGGCCACTAATGGCCAGGTAATAACTGAGCAGGAAGAGAGATCCAAGATGCCTGCTGCCGACTTGAAATGACAGAGTAGGAGGTTCACATCATCCAAGATGGCTGCTGCTCGACTGGCTGGGAAAATGACCACCATCGGGGTGGAATGATAAAACAGGAGGTTGACTGGCTGGGAAAATGGCCACCATCGGGGTGGAATGATAGAGAAGGAGGTTGATGCCATCCAGGATGGCCGCTGCTCAACCTCTCGTCCCACGCACGGTGCCCCTGCCCCAGAACATAATATTTATAACCACTGAGGACATTATATTTGTTCTATTCTAGAATCTTCTGGAAAATTTGGAATTATCTATGTGACCTGCTTGCAAATGCCTCAAGACGATTGGCACTATGTGACAAATTTGTCATCCTAACTGGAAAACTGTCAGAATTAGAAGATACCAGAGTGCTTGCTAAAATGTCAACCCTTTCCGCTGGCTCAATTAGACCCAAACACCTAACAAATTTCCCTTAGCATCTGCTTGTAATGACAATTTCACTAGAAGCGGGCAGCACAGTTGGTTGACCACATACTACTAAGCAGCTAATTGGGGATAACAAATCATACCATGTTGACATCACCAACTCTGTGCTGCCTACTCATAGCACACCAATTCGAGTATCGATACAGCACCCAAGCCAGCATAGAACATCAAGCCCCAAGCTGTATGCACTGCTCTGATGTTCGCAGTCGCTAATTTTCCTCCCGGTAGTCACTTCTCTCGCCGCGCGCTTCTCTTCTCGATAGTCTTCTATCGTTGAAACTCATCCATTCAACAAATGTCGGTTCAGAGGCCCGATGCACCTTTTATAGCCACTGTCCTTGACCTGGAAGGTTCGCCGCACCCCAAGTCTAGTTGAGAGCAACGAGGTTAGTAATCCAGAACAGTCTTCAGATGTCTCAAAGACACCCACCCGATACCCAAGGTCGGGAGCACACGCGCCCTGACATGCACAACAGGCACGCTTTGTAAACGCAACTTTAGTCAAAAATCGCTGCGTCTCCGGTTGCAACAGATAGCGCGCCGGCGTTAATGACTCATCCGTTCCTCGCACGCTCAGAGCGGCCGCCTGTAACAGTATTGAAGTCAAAAGCTTGTCAATTTCTCTTCAAGTAACAACTGAATACGTGAAGTGAATTGTTGTGCAGTATTTCCGATTGCACAAAACTGTAAATTTTAATATCGCGGGAGATAATATTATAAAAAAAACCAGTCTTAGTCAAGAATAATTCCAGCGACAGACAAGGTACATTGTACCAATAAAACACAGGCTCCGTATGCCGTTAACTAATTTTCATATTCTGCTCCATCCCCCCATACATGATCTCAAGTTGGCAGCAGAACTGTATAAATTACAAGACCAAACAGAAATATGTACATATTGGAATTTGTTTTACCGAAAGCCTTAGTGGACTGTGCATGCTAAGGAGACTCAAAATAATGGCTTTTAGTAAAAGAAAAAGAAAAAAGCGTGGAAGAAGTACCGAGAAGATTTATAGATCTACAGTCGGTTCACGACTGGAAGAAACTTTTGAAAATCAACCTTTGAAAAAACACCCTAGCCGTTAGCGACATGCATATAACATTACAAACAGCGGCGAGCGCGGATACAGTTATGCCGTTAGGTTGCCAGCACAAAGAGAGGAAATAGTTCCAAAGTTTTAACGTAATTGTTAATTTATCGCTTACAAATGGGTGTCGAAAAGAATTGTATCTTATTATGCCAATTATTAATGACGTGATGCTAACATATTTAGATTTCATCGTTTCTTGCATAGTCACAAGATTACGCTCAAGGTTAAAGTAACGCGGCCATTTGTTTACTAACCTTCGTAGTCCTTGTGTTGTTGACACACGTGCCAGAGAATTTGTGCGATTATCTCGTTTAACCTATAATAATTCATTTATTTGTCTTGTTTTACTAATATCCGCTCTTTATTATTTGGTTTTTAATAACGTATGATTTTAATTTGTGCTCACTTTCAGTTCTAATTTCTTTTGTTTTTATGTGTTTCGTGCACGTGTCTTTCCTTTGCCACCTTATTCTAACGTTGCAGTATTTGCACATAAGAATTGTTTTCACATTGTCGAAGACGTAGAATCCTTCACTCGCAAACTCTGCTGTCCTGTCGAAAACCGTCACAACCATTTTTAAATAACGTATTACAATTGCGCGAAACATCCGACTCAACCACCACGCCATTTTACGTCTGTAGCAATTACGATCAATACTGATGTGCCTTCGATGTACGGGAAATTATCGAAAGTCACTTGCAATCGATTGTAAATAGACAACAACTATCGATTCATCAAAATACTCGCATTTTGGGTTTATAAAATGAAATTTTTTTCACTGGCATCGCATATTCTTTTGTGTGAAATTCTTAAGATTAAAATCTTTACGCTTGTGGAATATCCATTAATAATATATACATTACATGATTTTTATAATGGGTACGTGCATGTACGAACACATCTACACACACACAGTAGAATGTAAACATTGTCATGTAACTGCCACATGGCAATGTTTGTTTACCTTTGGCGGAAGGATACGAAATGGGCTTGAAAGTAAATCTTCAGCAGGGCTTCAAGAAAGCCTCTTCCAGTCGTGAACCGTCTATAGGAAGACTGGTTTTGGTAATATTAACTCAATAAGTGTTTCTTGTGTATACATAATTATTTTTAATTAACCCAAAATTGTTTTAATGTTAATAAATTTTCCTTAAAAATTAAATTCGTCCTACTTCTAAACCACAACACCCGCCCACGGGAAACTCGCCGAATTAAATCCTGGCTACAATAACTCTGAATTTATATAGTAACATTAAAAAAATACTTCACGAAAGCTTAAATCAAAAGAGGAAACGAAAGAATGCGAAATAGCGGGTGACGCCGGACCTTAATTTCGCCGGGAGTAACGAAAAGAGGGGCTTCAAACTTTCACGGATCTGCTGCTCATGATCGACTGCGCTTGTTTGTCCGCCCGGGGGCAGCTCAAAGTTTCGGGTAAAATTCTGAGCATGGCCATTGCTTCCTAACGATGCATTTCCTGGATACGTGCCTCTAGGGTATCCCCCCAACCCCCGCGTCAGGGTAATGAACTCACCCCTGAACTTCCATTGGGCACTATCCAAATATTTTCGTTCCGCCTCTTCGGCCCATTTCTTTACAATTTCTGGGCACTATACGCCCGAAACTTCAAGCGCTTCTAGCCAGGATCAAGCGTTACAAGCGTGAGTGGGCGATCGTGAAGACCCGTTCACAAGCTGCGTGGCTTCCATCTCACAAGGAAATGAACACCCCGAGTTTTAAATACCAACATGCACAACTAACTTNGTGCCTCTAGGGTATCCCCCCAACCCCCGCGTCAGGGTAATGAACTCACCCCTGAACTTCCATTGGGCACTATCCAGATATTTTCGTTCCGCCTCTTCGGCCCATTTCTTTACAATTTCTGGGCACTATACGCCCGAAACTTCAAGCGCTTCTAGCCAGGATCAAGCGTTACAAGCGTGAGTGGGCGATCGTGAAGACCCGTCCACAAGCTGCGTGGCTTCCATCTCACAAGGAAATGAACACCCCGAGTTTTAAATACCAACATGCACAACTAACTTNCCACAAGCTGCGTGGCTTCCATCTCACAAGGAAATGAACACCCCGAGTTTTAAATACCAACATGCACAACTAACTTGCGACGTGGCATAACCGGCGTAGTTTGACGTTAATTGACGTTAAAATGGTAATATTTTATCTTCTTACGGAAGATTTTAACCCCCAGCCAATAAGAATGCCGTACGCCATGGCAACTACTGCCGTCAAATGAGGACTCACACTGAGAAAAAAGAAATTGTTGTAGGAACCATTTAGACTTAAAACAGGAACAGCCATTTGATGGGTCGTAGGTTGTTAATATAGGCCAACATAGTAATAACTAAAGAACTGTTTGTTGAATTCAATTCGGTTGCTACATCAGAGTAATGCGTTCCTACTACTAAACAGATTGTACTTTCAACAGGATAACTTCAACAATATTTGGATTGTTCCCACAACAACTAAGATTGTAATACCCTAACAGAATATTCAGATTCTGCTACCCTCAAATCCGATTACAGAACTGTTTACTGCTATATTGCAACTGAACATTATGTATTACAATTCTGAATATTGTGGGAATAATCTTAACATTGTTGAAGTTGTTCTGTTGGAGGTAGTATCTGTTTAGGAATACAACAAACAGTTATGTTGGTATTACTACTTATGATAACAATATTTAGATAGCACCTGCAATCGATCAGATGGCTGTCACTATTTTAAAAGTCTAGATGGTTCCTGCGATCACATTTTCTGTTAGTGATACACAAGAAAAAAGATTCTTTATTTACTCCCTCTGTAACACGAACGTCTTTTTCCAACAACAACTGAATTTACTTTTTTTGTCCACCTCTCCTCTCGCAGTTAGTTTGTCACTTACTTACAACTTAAAAAAAAAAAANAACTGAATTTACTTTTTTTGTCCACCTCTCCTCTCGCAGTTAGTTTGTCACTTACTTACAACTTAAAAAAAAAAAAATGCACACGCGAAAATGTACTTAGTGTTCTTTGCAGCCTTTCTAAATAAAAAAAAACAGCCAAAANAAAAAAAAAAAATGCACACGCGAAAATGTACTTAGTGTTCTTTGCAGCCTTTCTAAATAAAAAAAAACAGCCAAAAAGTTGAAAAACCAGCATAGCTAACCCAAAGAGATTTCAAAATTCCCATACTTGCAAAAATAATACTTATTTTCTATGCACTTTACTCTGGATGGCCAGACAAAACTGCCCGTTTACTTTTAACACCGATTGTGGGCAGATGACTTCATGTCTATGTTGCTTGTGTTATTTCCTGTCTTACCACGTCGATTGTAGACAAGGCTTGACAAGTCTCTTGCGTTGGGATCCTTTATCACGTCGAATCCTTTCTCGACTTAGGTTCTGTTTGCTACATAACGAATACTCTGTAATATATCATTGTAAGACTGTAACAGATCAGTTGGCGATGCCACACGAGTCACTGTCCTGTTTATTAAAGCACTGTTTAAATATACGTATGTATATATATATATATATAGAGAGAGAGAGAGAGAGAGTGAGTGAGAGAGGTCTAACTCTAACAAGATTACGGGGCCACGGTGACTGAGTGGTTAGACTGCTCGCATCTCACCAAGGCGAACGGGATTCAATCCTCGGCCGGATTACTCCGGATTTTCGCAAGTTGGAATTGTACCAGACTATGCCGCTGGTAGGCGGGTTTTCTCGGGGATCTCCTGTTTCCCTCGCCCTTGCATTCCGGTGCTGCTCCATTCTCACCTCATTTCACCCTCGTCGGCTCTCAAGACCTCGTTGTTACGAGCCGCCCAAAGTGCAAAATGTCACGATACTCGTGGTTTTTAAGAGTGTATCACGTATATATGCTGAAGAAATATGTCGTTAATGTATGAAGGACATTCGGTGCATAATACCTATAATGCTGCAAAAGAGAAAACTGCCCTTAAAAAATACTCGTACATCACAAAATGTAATTGTCTGTTTTCGATGCATGGTCTACACAGAAAACATAATTAGAACTCTTTCCAAGACATGTAATACACAAATGAACAATTATCGTATTTTATTGACGGCACAACAACTTAAAAAATTAGCAAATTAATTAAAACCCTTGCTACAATTGCAGTGTGTCCTCGGATGTCATTGGACCTCTGTCCTCATTGACGTCACGAGAATCGCAAACAATTTGCTGCTACAACAGATGTCCAAAGCTGTCACAACAAGCAGTTTTCGAAAGCGGCTACTAGGTAGATGTAAAAGCTTCGCGCCATTTTGTTTTATATTTGTTTGAATAGGTTCACGAGTATTTTGCTAGCATAATTTTGAGGTGTCGATTTAAAGGCGAGTTTGATAGTTATAGTAGTGTATGTATTTTGTTTATTGGTTATAGGGACATATTTTCTTAATATTCGCATTGCGTTGTTTATCCGAAATGAAATTCCTTCACTAAAATAAATGTTCGCTCCAACTCCTATATTTTACTGAATAATTCAGGTCGTAACTCAACTGCACGGCGCATATTTACAATTCGTCTCGCTTGGCAACGGCAATTCCACATTCGCCTCGATGTCGATGTTAACAAACAATGTTGTTTACTATTACATATTGCGCGCGGATTTCGCCGATAAACTCTTCTTCTTCCATGAAATATTCGGGGACACGGGACAACCGAGGACAAAAAATTAAAAATTTACCAATTTGCTGCGGACTGGGGAGCAAGGACATGCGAGGACATGGCTCATGACGTCACACGATCACATGGGCCAATCAGTACTCTCAAAGTCACCGAGGACATCATCCGAAGACAGGGGACATGGTAATTGTAGCAGAGGCCTCACAAACCTTAGGTCTGCTGACGATTAACGCAAGTAGTCGCTTTAGTAATTACTTTACAAAAAAAAAAAAGCCCACATTATGAATTTTGAATAGGGACTTCAATAGAATACCAGATTTCCTGCGGATATATTTTTATTAGAACTAAATATTTCCCTTATCACACTTAAAAAAAAAAATGAGATCCTGCTTGTATCAACTTAAGCAATTAAATCTTAGATGAATGGAGGGTTATCATTCAAAACCTTTGCATCAAACACTGAATCTTCGCGCGATTTTTTCACACACGTCGTAAACTTAAAGTTAGTTCTTATAAAACATAAAAGCATAGAAAAATAAAAGAAGCCCTAATGCTTTAAACTTTAACTTACCCCTTACTCTTTCCTACATAAACAGGACGACTTACAGACACTTAAACTCCGTAGCGGGGAAATAACGCTTACTTTCGGGTTATCGCGAGGTTTATTTCACTTGTATACGTGCACAATCGAAGGGAAATTAGGCCTACATGAAAAATTATGTAATCCATTCTGAAACACATGCTCTTCCCCACTACTCCGTTCCTCTTTCTTTCCTATCAACCCAGCATCTTCAAAGTAGTACAGATAGATCAGGCGCAACATGTACCAGCAGGTCGCCCTCGAACAGTAGACTTGTACAACTACCTATTGTCACATCACGAACCCAAAGGCAACACACATTTACATAAAAAATGTTGTGCTCCCAAATAGCGAATGGTAACTGCCACAACTGGCGGTTAAGCAGATAAACACGAAATATTAAAGATAACTGTGGGTTCTACTGAGGTGAAGTTTGCAGGAAAATTATGATGTGTCGAAATTCACCAGATACCGGCCCTTACCTGACATCGTGTCTTCACAGCAAGAGCACGAATGCACTCTGGAATTCCCACTTCAGCCGAGGGGATGTGAGACACACTCCTCCTCAAGACCTTGGTTGGTCTTCGATGCTCTACAGTTTGATGTATTCAATTTGCTAGTGTCAACAAATTGGCACAGAGGTAAACACTTGCTACTGCCACAAAGACAAATGAAATTCGCATAGAATAGATTTCTATGCAACATAAATCGAGGAGAAAACAAACACGATAACGTCCGAATTCCCATGCGAACACAGTGTGAGGAAGGGAACAAGGGGTCATTACACACGAAGGTATTAAGGACAAGTGAACAACGGTACGCATGGTGGTGAATTTGGACACACCTGTGATAAACTCGTCCCTGGGCAAGTTTAAAAGGGCTTCCCTCGACGTGTTGCAACGGGATGACGAAATAATTCACGACGACCGAGTTAACGACTGCAGGAACGACTGGGGTGAAGAGATTTTGGCGTCAGGAACAATTCCCACGTGCGAAAATCAGTGAGTGACCCCGCCGGGAATCGAACACGGTTAGCCTTGGTAGAAAGCGAGTATTCTAGCCGCTGCTCCACCGCGGCCCTCAGTGCGGAAACAAACGGGCGTCCACAACAGTAGTTATGCCAATTCTGCTGCAAATGGCGTCCTGGTGCGTGACCACGACAGCCATCTTGGATGACATCACGCGTCCCTTTTTTTCCTTTTTTCTCCTAGGAATTTCCTTTTTCTACCTCAAAAACTGCCAAAATCGCCAGCATTACCCCCAAAATATCCCAAATTTCCCTCAAAACCAGCAAAATTCTTCACAAAAAATGTGTTTTGCACAATGCGTCTGGCTTTTACTCAATCCGGATGAATCCGGCAGAAAGTGACCATTGTCCGCCGGAGCGTGCAATCATTTACACGAACGCTTTGTCATTCCATGCCACCACCATCCATCTTGTCTGAAGAATGTTCGAGTTCATTGCCCCGTAATGCAACTTCTCTCATTCCTTCCAGTCTCTTTCCCCCACGACCATTCACTCTCACCTGCTCTATCCATTGGGGTTTTCTCATCATTTCTCATTCCTTCCTGCCCCTCTCTCTTGTCATTATATCCGCCCATGGGGGGGTTTCTCATATTCCTTCCGGTATCACTTATTAACTCTCTTGCCTTTTATTTCACATGCTCTCTCATTCCTTCCTCTCTCTCCCTGTCTCGTTCGTTCTATCCCTTGGGGAGGTTTTATCATATTCCTTCCGGTCTCCTTTACATTCACCCTTTCCTTATTCTTTCCTTCCGAGCCCTCCATCTTAGATGTTCCCCCACCACCGTTGTCTACTGCCACGTTGGTTTCCTAATATTCCTTCGGGTCTCCTTTCACCTGGCATCTTGGCGGGTACGAATCTCATGCTCTGACATTCCACCTAGGTTTATTCCTTCTGATTACCTTTCACCTAGTGCTCTGGTGGGACGAATCTCATATACCTACACTGTCATTCCACCTTGGATTTTCTCATATTCCTTTTGGTCTCGTTTTACCTGGCGTCCTGGCTGGACAAAACTCATGCTCTGTAATTCCACCTGCGCGACACGGAGCGAAGGCTGCCCACACACGCTAGCCTAGAGTCGCACCGCGTGCGCATCAAGTACGTCCTAAGCCCACTTATAAGCATAGTTGTCTGCAATTTACGACGTTTAAGATATAGTACCCGAATTCATAACATAGGCATCGCCCCAACATAGAAAAGGGCCGCAGCGTCAAATATGCCCTAAGCCAACTTATAAGAATAATTGGCTGTAATTTCTGAAAAGTTTAAGATACAGACACAAAATTCATAGCATAGACATCACCGCCAACAACAACCCGCATACCAGCGACATCGTCCGGTACGATTGCCACATGCAAAAATCCCCGCCGGGTATCGAAACCCGGTTCGCCTTGGTGGTACAACCGTATGATTTTGAGCGTCGACCCAATCACTTTATGTTATAAGTAAGGGAAACGGTACGACGCACTGTTGGCTCAGCGGAGCCAACCTCCGTGCCGTAGTTGGTTCGTGCGTCCGTCTACGGCGACAGGCTGCGAGTTCGATTCGTGGGTTAGACCTAGTCGTGACTTTGTTTTCGTCTGATCAGTTTTATATTAGCTCCCATTTCCAACAAATTGTCACATCCCTCTACAATAGATTGATTTTTACAAAACTGAATTTCCAAAAAGTATTTTTTTTAAATGGTTGCTCAAATCTTAACTACTTCCAAAGTCCATAGTTCCAGCGCGGGTACCTGCGGGTGTTTTTTTTTTACTGAGGTCCTTATGCGGAGACTGTGGCGGACACTATCGTGGTGCTTGATTTCCTCAGGGTGCTTCCTTTTCCTTTTCCGTCTTCATTTTCGAGGCCGGCCGGAGCGACAGATATGTCTGTCCCTTTGGTAAGTCAGCAGGGTTGCAGTAAATACATCCTCTTATCTAATTTGATGCTAATTGAGGGCGAGAAAAATGTGATTGTTTACATTTACGATAAAGAAAAATCTATGCTCTACTGTATATATTTCTCCACCGGAATATTCGTACCTAAATATTAACCTTAAAAACGCCTGTTTTAGTCACTTTTCGGCTCTCAAGACCTCGATGTTAAGAGCCTCACTCACTTTAGTCACTTGAACCCGATTGTAACATTTTCACCTTACGTAAAAACGTGTAAAATGTTATTGGTTGGCTGTAAAAAAAAATCAGTTAACTTCGTAAAATGTAATGGAATTTTGTGATCCATACACAAGTGAAGGAGAGCTATCGTGCATGTATGGGATAAAACTTTAGTATTCTTGCTTTCTCAACACACGTGTACAACTATGTACTATAAACAAAATAATTATCAACAATTATCAATAGTTTTTCATATATATAACTAAAGGACGAGATCCTGAAGCTTTATACATATCTCTGTATCAAAGGTAGGGGGGCCACATTACACGACCCTCTGCCTATAAAAAGTAAAACGTTTTGAGGTTTAAAAAACCACCTAAATGTTATTATCATTCAACTGGGTGTTTTATTCTATTCTTCTATTTTCAATTTAGCTAGCTCAACTTTTTTAGTTTCCTTTTACATTATTATTCTTTTCGCAATTATTGTTTTTATTGGCAAGTTTTGTTTACCTTGGTGTTCTGCCGGAAGCGTTCTTAGATGGTTGTTACATCTGCCCGCGTATCAATCCCCTTGGCCTCGTCGCTGTCTTTCTTTTACCCGCAGTCTTCTTCCTCTCCTGGGGTTTGCCATGCCCTCTTCCCACATTCACCTTCTGGTCGTGTTTTGTCCTGTGGCGTCGGCGCATTAATAATTCCCGCTGCCGACTGCCTCCCGCGTTCATCAACCCGCGCTCCGCTCACGCGGGCTTGTCTGATACAGAAGTTGTCGCCTCTTGTGTCCTTCACACGGCTCCTCCCTTCATCGGAGTCCTGCGCCTGACGTCAAATTGTTTTTGATTGCCGCCTCTCGCTGCTCGTGTCCTTACAAGAGCTCAGCCTCCTGTAGCTAGGTGGTTCAGAGCTCAGCCTCCTGTAGCTAGGTGGTTCATAGCTCAGCCTCCCAACTGTGTGTGTTTGAACCTCGCCTCGCTCACTAGTGATAATTTATGATAAGTGCTTATGCCCGTATGTATGGCAACCCTACGATGGTCTTCAGAGTCGAGAGGTTTACACAATACAAATCTTAGGCAGTAAGCATCAAGCTCCCAAATTTTAACAGACACAACAGTGATGTTACTGCTCGAGTTCGACCAATAGAAGCAGACCTTAGTGTGTGCTGTATTCCATCAAAATGGAATCAGTTTATACACAAGTATTTTCGTCTTTACAGTTTTTTTTTTTCAAAACATAATTTGAAATAACATTTTTCAAACATATTTATTTGAATGTATGTTTTTCGGTGAGTGGCAAAACTTAAGACTTACAAAATATTTCCACTTGGGGACAGTTGAAGGGAAATTTTTCTTGGATATGTGGCAGTCATGAAGTAAAATTGTGCAGTAATGTATTGTTCATGATGCTTTACTTTACTCAGAGCGGTTGCAAGTGCAAAAAAAAATTCCTTTTAAAGTGTCCCAAGTTACCCCCACTATCCCAAGTGTACCTAGTTGACGGTAGCAACTACATTGTGGTGAACTAGGTTTGAACCAATGTGTCAGAGACATTTCTACTCCTTAAATCTTACTTCATACCTTAAATCTTACTGCATACTGTTTTAAGTTTTTTATTGTGTAAACCCTATAACTCCACTTTCAGATAAGGGGTCCTCCTTCAAGGAGCTTGAACTGCGTTGCGAAGTGTTTTATGTTGGAAATACAGTTTTTTTTACGAAACTATTAAATGTGCACTTCACGTGCTGATCTGCGAAAAGAACACCATCTCATACCATACCTGTCAATCACTTTCAAGACTTCACGCACATTAGAAAAGACATTTCGGAGAACTCCGTTATAGCTAAAAACGACTTTTTCAAAGCGTAGTATCTCGAAATATTCGGGCCAGATACACACAAAAGTACTCAAGCACCCTGCATTGAACCTTGCACCGACTTTCTACTAACAGGGTCACAGCTTAAAGTCCCACAGGTACACGCAGCACAACGAGAACACTGCACGCGAGTTCAGAGCCCTGCGCGTAGAGGCGATAGCAAACTTGATTAGCGTGGCAGTGTCGCCCAATAACGCAGAAAATAGCATCAAGCAGGCGGGCTCTTTAACTGCCAAAGAAATTATCCGCAGGCGATTGTTGCGTATAGTGTCCTGATAGATTTACAATTTTTCAGAGACCGATTTCCGTATTTTGCGCATGCCCCCAATTTTCAAAAACAAATGTTCAAACAGTAACGAAGACGTTTGCTTATTTTTATTATTTTTTGCTTATATGTATAAAGATATTTTACATTACTCTAATATTATTCTAGTTGCATCAAAACTCTGCCTGAAGTAGTGTGCAGGCATTTCAAAGCCCTTAATTAATACGAACAATGTTCTGACGTATAATACAATTCACCTTATTTTGGTAGAGCTTTTAGCAACGAAAAAACTGTGCAGTGTTGCGACCCAGAGAGTATCCACTGCGCATCTTGCATGCGCACTCTGTTTTATATTCCATCTACGATTTAAAGCAACAGTTTGCGTACTAACCCTATTATATATCGGTCAACTTACATGCTAAAGAATTCCAAACTGGTTATTAAAAAGTCACATACGTCCGTGGCTTGCGTGTTAATTCGAACCAGGAGCCTTTTCCTCGTTAGGAAGGTAACGCATTGGTGACATGTGCCTCGATCGCAACGATTGTGTAGAATTACGGACGCCGAAGTTAACTGGGGCCGCGGCGACGCAGCGGCTAGGGCACCTGCCTCCCACCAAGGTGTATCGGGTTCGATTCCCAGCGGGGTCGCATCCAGATTTTCACACGTGGGAATCGTGCCGGATGATGCCGCTGTTCGGCGGGTTTTCTCGGGGATCTCCCGTTTCCCCCGCCCTTGCATTCCGGCGCTGCGCCATGCTCAATTCGTTTCACAGTTATCGGCTCTCAAGACCTCGATGCTGAGAGCCACCCGAATATCTCCACTCCACTCCACACCGAAGTTAACTGCCATCGAAGGAAGGAATTCACCTCACGACGATCATCGATGTTAAAAGCAAAACTGTATACATGTAGCTGAAGTGTGCAGTTCTTTTAGAGACAGAATTTGGCACATTGTGTTATTGACAACATAGAAATTAAAATATTAATAATAGTCAATGAAACACCACGCAAGAACTTTTATATGAGCTTTCTCTACTATAGCCAAATCGCGGTTTCTTCACACTTTTATAATTAAACTTTTGAAAAATCACACCATGTATGACGTGTTTGGTTTTTTAAAATTATTGTATGTATCACAAGCTTTTTATACTTGTGTTCACATAAAACAATATAAAAGTAGCCTACGATATTTTTGGTTAAATTTAAATTTAATTTACATTCTATCTATCAATTGAAGTACTTAAATTATTAATAATACGAATAAAAGTAATTTAAAAAAATTGGTGTGGTGGTAATGCTTAGTATTAAATAGTTCTTATCTAAAATATTATTACACTGAGTGCTCACGAGTGCGGTGTGTTGTCCTTTTGGTGTAATTTTCGAGACTAGATCGAGATTTGTTTGCATGAGGCGGAGGAATATCATGGAAATAGAACTTCAGCAAGACTTCAGAAAAGTCGGAAGTAACAGTGAATGGGCTAGAGTTAGGAATATTGTGAGCAGCTAGTATGCATTTAGACTCGAACTCCTCTTTCAAAAACCTAAGGAGTTTATAAAAAGTGAACCGATTTCTTTTTGTGCCTGTGAAATTTTTTGGTGACTCATTCCGCCCATTCATCACACGAAACTTGATCACACAGTGCGATACCCTAGGCCAAGGCGCTGGAGAATAATTTTGCATAATAATTAGCCTCGGTGCGTTGAACTTGTGGCTGGCCTGACGTGTTGACAGTGACTAATGTGTATGTCGTGAGTAGTTAGAAAATGCCGATTCTGCTGCAACTGGCATCCTGGCATGGAACCACGGTGCCACGACCGCCATCTTGGATAACGTCATGCGGCCCTTTATTCCTTTTTCCCTCGGAATTTTCCTTTTTTTCCCTCAAAAACGGTCAAAATCGCCAGAATTAATCCGAAAATGTTCCCAATTTCGTTCAGAAATAACAAACTTTTTCACAAAACTTTTTTTTTGCACAATGCGGCTGACTTTTGCTCAATCGCGATGAATCCGGCAAAAATGGTGCTATTATCTGCTGGAGTGTGCAATCTTTTACAAACACGCTTTGTCATTCCATATCAGCACCATCAACATTACCTGAAGAATGTTCGAGTTCAATGCCCCATAATGCAACTTCTCTCATTACTTCCAGTCTCTCTCCCCCACACCCGTTTTATCTCGCCTGCTGATAGGGAAGTCCAAAAGAGCACGATGAAAATTCCTTCCTGCCTCTCTATATTTCTCTTGTCCATTCTATCCCTTCAGGTTTTCTCGTGCTACTTCATTCCTTCCTGCCTCTCTATATCAGAGAACAGGTAAGATAGGGATGGGGTTTTTCTCATATTCCTCCCGGTCTCTCTTATTTTCTCTCTTGTCTTTTATTTCACATGCTCCCTCATTACTTCATATCTCTCTCTCTCCCTCTCTCGTTCGTTCTATTCCTTACGGAGGTTTTCTCATATTCCTTCTGGTCTCCTTTACATTCACCCTTTCCTCTCTTTCCTTCCGAGTCCTCGCATCACCCTCAAGACCCCGATGTCTAGATATCTCCACTCCACTCCAATCCACATGTTTGCACGCTGCACGATGAAAATATTGCACGTTAGTTCAAGCTGTGTAGAGTCATACGACACCATGACGTCTATCTGTGCAAAAAAAAATATAACCTTATAAATCTGCATTTTTATAGTCTTAGCCATGTGTTAACTTTTGCCGCATATATTATGAGTATCGCAGAACAGCAGCAGTCGAGAATTTCCTCTTTCGATTCCTCGTGCCTCTCCCGATCCCAAGCGAGAAGCCTATCCACACTGGCGTTCAGTTGAATTAACTACTGGGTAAGTTTATTTAACCGGGAGGTTGAGGGGGAACGGACAACCTGAGCAGAACAGTCTTTCTCGGAGCTGTTCAGTCGAGCAGGACGCCGCCGTACAGGAAGATAACGAAAAAGGTATACACTGTTGAAAGTAAACTGAGCATCTTTTGACAGCTCTGCTCAAGATATACTTGTATGCACGTTGTGCATTGTTCCGCCGTATTAAAAATTAACATTTTCTTGGACCAGTTAACGCACCATTACACTAGACTTAACAATTTTATTTGTGCATGGGTCAAGTGAAACAGTGAAATTATTAGAAAACTGAGTACATTAAATTTTTTTTAATTCTTACACTTGTATATATTACAAAATCAGTACACAAAATAAATAATTTCAGTATTCACAAATGTTTACCTAGCGTTTTAAATTCAATGTTAAGAAAGGAAGCGACTTTCCCTCCATCGTTACCAACTCACCGCCCGCATGCCAGTCAGTGTGTCCGTTAAAATAAATGCATGCGTCTGTCAAGTGGAACTGTGGAATTATTATAAAAGTAAATATTTACAAATTTTCTAATTCGTACACATATATGCGTTTTAAAAGACTGAAAGCAAAACAAATACCGTGCGCAAAAAAAANTACAAATTTTCTAATTCGTACACATATATGCGTTTTAAAAGACTGAAAGCAAAACAAATACCGTGCGCAAAAAAAAACTTTTAGCATCATCTAATATCTACAGTATTTGTTAACACCCACTTGTCATGTTGTCAGGAATATTCCCCTATTTACCAGCAGTACAGTGCCCGACATTATTATTGTGTACTGCCAATCACGACAGCAGTGCTGCGCTGCGACAGTGTGAGCTTTGTACCGTGTCGAAGTGCCGATGCCCGGCAGTGCTGGCCGAGCACCTGAAGCAGTCACATATTGGAAGCACATACGATTGACAACGTTTCAACTGTCGCTGATTGTAACCCTGGTGGAGCTGGGACATCCACAAAGGGGGTACCAGTCCACCTCGGAGTCAACTAAAGTAATGTCAATCGTGCGTGGAAGAAGTACCGGGTAATACATTGTGTGGCAGAAGTACCGGGTAATACATTGTGTGGCAGATGCACCTCGTAGCGGTCTCCCTCGTGCCACTACAGCAGCGCAGGACAGGTTACGTTGTGGTCAGCGCCAGGAGACGATCACTTCCCACAGCAGCTGACCTGCAGCGAGATCTTCGTCGAGCGACTGGGGTGCGCATATCGACGCAGACTATCCTCAACAGGCTTCAGCAGGACCGCATGCGTGCCTACAAGCCCATGAGGTGTCCATCTGTATCACATCGTCACCGAACTGAGGGATTATCCCGGGGACGTGCACACCTCAACCGGGAGTTCGCCTCATGGGGGCATATCATGTTCGCAGACGAGACTTGCGTGTGCCTGCATCCCGATTCACGGCCTGTGAGGATGTAGCATCATCGTGGACCTGCAGCGAGGCATCCGCGGCGTCCATCCATATGGTGGTGCCAGCGTGATGTACTAGGCAGGAATGGTGCTTGGTAGACGTAAGACACTCGTTCACATCAACAACACCTTAACAGGCAGGCTATTTGTGGAAGAAGTTCTTGAGCTTGATGTGCATGCATTTCGCGCCGACATTGATGACCAGTACATTTTCATAGACGATAATGCTCTAATTCTCGCCACACAGATCACGGATCGTGCACAACTTCTTGCAGGGAGTGTCCATCGCAAGAATGCCTTGGCCATCCAGGTCACACGGTATGAATAGCCTGGAACATGCATGAGGGATGTTAAAAGGCGCGATTGCCAATGTCCGAACTCATCTGAAACACTCTCGAGGGTTAATTCAGGAGACTGTTGAGGAGTGGGACCTCTAATCCCTCAGTAAATGCTGAACTGCCTCATTTGCAGCATGCCACGACGTATCCGCGATCTTGTCACTGCACGGGGAGGTTATACCAGGTACTAACGATATGACAGAACTGTTATATGAATTTATCATTGACAAGCCGAAGTGATATCGGGTGTTGTGAACTGTGTGTGGTGACGAAGTGCATTAAAAGCTTATTTTCTAATGATATGTGTTCCAACCATTTATTCAATGCAACGGCTCTCAAGACCTCGATGTTAAAAGCCGCCCAAATCTCTTCGCTCACTCATTTAATCAAGGTTTATTTGCTTTGGCTAAGTCTTCCACACCACAACACCTCATGTAATGCAAAACCTTTTTTTCGCGTAGTTTAGTTTCAATATTAACAAATGTTTACTTAAAACTTTAAATTCAACGTCATGGCACTAGTTTCCCTCCATCGTTACCAACATCACTGGGCGCACACCAGTAGGTGTGGCCATTAAAATATACGTAGTTACGGGCAGCGATATTTGTAAAGGTTGATTTCAAAAGTACTGACTTTACCGAGAACAGCTTTTATCAGCCTTCCTTGTGTTTCATTACAAGAAAGTCACCTGGCGGCATCTTTGTAGCTGTGTGGTGTCTGTGGTGAAAGGTATGGTTTCCTGACATCGTAATGTCGGAAGAGGCCTTGCAAAAGTAATGTGTAAGCAATGCGATAATGTGCGGCAGTAGTGCTTGCAGTAACTGCTGCAAACACACATATGTGACGTTTTCAACCTTCAAATTCCACTTTTTTTTCATCCAAGAGAAAAACATTTTGGACCCCAGTTTTAATAATCTGCGCTTGAACCTGCATCACTGAATATTTGTTCCCAAGTCAAAATCTTCTATGACATTTTCATTATGGTCCATTCAAGGTTACTTCCAACTTTTCTGAAGCTCTGGTACAGTTCTACTTCCAGGATATTCCTCCGCCTCATGAAAACAAAGTTTTACCGAATCCAGAAAACTACACCAAAGGGACAGCGAACAGCATTCCTGCGCACTCAGTGTAATTATATTTTGCATAAGAACTATTTCTTGCTAGGCATACCCTCTTAATGTAAAAGTGGCCCATGGGCGAATACTGGCTAGCCCCCTCCCCAACCACCTCCTTTTATTCCCTTTCCAATTTATTTCCCTTTTTACCAACATTCACATGCAACACACACAGAATGTGAAAAATAATTAATAATTAGTAAAAATATGTATCTTTACCTACCAAAACAATGAAGAATTCTGAATGACTTATGTACATCTTATAAAGCAAATTACAAAACCACAAGCATGCAGATAACTTTATTAAATTGGTAATGGTTAAAATTTTAGTTTAATAAAATGCACCAAGAATAATAAAGACTAACAATATAATCTTTCCAGACCTCGTTTAGTTACAAGCAGAAAATTTGTTAGTTAAATTGTCAAACGAAATTGTATCCAGCAATGCAGCATTTACAGCGAAAGAAGCCAACCCGAAAGTCTCTCTTTACTTGCTGAATTTCGTAAGTAGTTCTTCACCCTTCTCATAACTGAGAAGGGACGCTCAGAACTTGCATTGGTAGAAGGGATACACAAAAATATTCGGAGGAAAGTGTCTATATTCGGATAGGATTAGGGCCTTGCTTCTAGTAATTTTTAGTAAATTCCCGGGTGATTCTCCATCTAGTTTTATTTCTTTGAGGAACTCCTGGAAATGGACACACACTTCAATTAATTCTCTATCCACATCATCGAGATATGCTTCAACAGCTTTCCTGGCACATTCTCTATCATCATGAAGTGGCATCACACGTAATTGACTAAGAAAGCCAAATGTTAAGCGGAAATTTGAATATGCATATATTTTGCAAGAAAGCTCCACAACCAGCTTAACAACGGTAAACAAAATTGTGTTTATCTTGATATCTTTCCTGCAGTCAAAAATCGTGTCACTGTCTCTATTGATCTCATTACACTGCAATCTTCTCCTCTTGACTCTTTTTCTTTCATCTTCATACTCTTCACATCCTGATAATTTTTTTCCTTCAGATTCATAGAGGTCAAATCTGTCTCAGAGCCCTTCCCCATAACTCTTTTGTGAACTAAACATCAGTACTATGTCATTCAAATTAGTAGCAATATTTTGAAAACCCCTGATTACTTTATCAAAACTCTATCCAAAATTTTGTTAAAATCCCGGTCTCAACCTTATAACACACAAACCTTCAGCCTCAGCTCGTGTTTCCGGTTTTTCACAACGGCTGTTGGTAATTTTTGTGGCAACTGAATGAAAAGCATGGTAGGATGTTGCTAGTGCACTGCATGCATCATGTCTTGCAGACCACTGTGTTGTTGACAAAGCCTTCGGGCAGTAGCTTGATATCAGCATTACATGTTTTAATTTCACTTTNGTTGACAAAGCCTTCGGGCAGTAGCTTGATATCAGCATTACATGTTTTAATTTCACTTTGGAGAACTTTCCATCTGCCTGTCGACTCACTGAAGAAAACATAAATTTTCTGCACGAACATAAAATAAACGGTAATTTTTAAGCAACATGAAGCAGCTGGCGCTCCTAATAGATTCAAAGAATGTGATGTGCATGGCACGAAAAGTGCCAGCGGATTGTGCGATTTGATTTTGGCATGTAGCCCACCGTAGGCACCTGCCACGTGAGGAGCGTTGTCATAAGACGGTTCTCTGCAGTCTTTAATGTAAATCGTATAATCTGAAAGAAGTTTCAGTAAAGTTATTTCTGCACTGTGATCACTGTGGCCGGTCTGGCACAATTCTGACAAAATCTTTCTACAGAGTCAATACTCTCTGAAACTATTCATACAATGAATGCAAGTTGATCACAGTGAGAAATATCAGCAGACGAATCTACAGAAATCGATAAATATACTAGTCTTCGGTTTACATGTTGTAGCATTGCCTGAAGGAATTCATTACATATGTTATTAGACAAGTAACTAACACGGCCTTTTTCTGGGTTACTTTAGGTAACGAAATGAGTCGTTTAAAAAGTATCATACTCTGAAATCAAATCCAGAAGACTCAGGAAGTTCCCGTTGTCATTTAGTCCAACAGTTTCATTGGACCTTCGAAAAGATAAGCCCCTCTTTTCAAGAAATTTGATAATGCATATGACTATGCAAAATCTGTTTCCTGTACAAAACACCTTTCAAGTATTGCTCACGAAGCTTAGAATCTACTTTACCGAACACTTTCTCTCTAGAGACATAAGTTTTCACATTATTCCTACGTTCATGGCTTCGCACATATTCACTGAAAAAAAAATTGTTCCCTGTTTGCAACTATTAAATTTTTGAAGAAAAAAAAAAACATACCCGAATTTTTGTTTTCACTTCCAGAAAATAATTTACAAGGAATACAAAATAAATGACCTTCACTCTCTTAATATAAAANAAATTTTTGTTTTCACTTCCAGAAAATAATTTACAAGGAATACAAAATAAATGACCTTCACTCTCTTAATATAAAAGCCACTCCCTCTTTATAGTTTCACCATTTTAATTTTAATTTTTTGAAAAACATCGTCTTGGTAGCTGATCTTGAAACTGTTCCATACACATGCTTAGAGTTTTTGAAATCCAGTTCATTTAGATTTTCGTGAGCGGGAATGTTCCTGATAGTAAGATTTATATTCTTTTAATTTAAGGAAGGCCATTTAGCAGAGTCCGAGAAGTCAACTCCAGTAAGGTTATCACATTCAGAAACAGATATATATATATATATATACACACACGTCGACTCTGCAGTTGATGGCGATGACTTCTCCTCCGTTAACAAGTCGTTGTTTTCTTCTCACCCGGAAACTGAGGATCTAGAGCTCGCAGTCTCAGTAATACCAACTATGCTTTCATCTAGTGGCTAAGAATCCACAGCGGAAGGTTGAGGATTAGTCCATGATTTAAAAAATATATCCGATTTCAGCACCTGGTTCAAAACCACAGAAATGTATTTTTCCTTCTGTTTATTTATTCTCCGACGCCGTGCGCCACTCAGCCTACTCATCCTAGTAAAATACTGAAAACAACCATGAATTACCCTAGTATTTACCCCATACATATACACCTCAAACTAACTCATGCCACTGGCCGCATATTTCGCCAGCAGGCATCGCCTGGCAACTGCTGTGCATCTAAAATAACATCGCCGTCAGGATGGTTACTGCAGCAGTGCATGGTGTTTATTTACACTACCCGACAATCTACAAATGACACCAGCGCCAAATATAAGTTTCCTTTTTTTTTGTTCTTCCTGCCCGGGCTTTACACAGCAATCAGGTTACNTTTTTTTTTGTTCTTCCTGCCCGGGCTTTACACAGCAATCAGGTTACAGCTGATAACCCCAGCCTGACTGTTGTCGGCAGATAAACAGGTGTTCATTGTAAGCAACACAGGTGGGAAACAACCCATCATTTGTTTACCACAGTGCTTTATAGCCCTACTGAATGTGGCACGCCTCAAATAAAAGTTGGCCACCTCTGCGAAACTGCATGAAAATTGAGAACATTCCAAAATTGGAATTTTTAAAAAGTGCATGGTTACAACAAGCACCCCTTTAAAACAGCCGCATCTGGGCAATTGTCCTGTTTTACCCTTACGTTAAGATGGTCCTGGGCATTACCAACACATCTACTTTCTCGCTGTTTTGTTCATATTGTTACGTGTCGCTGGTCTGCGCTGCTGACCTTGGCCTACATTGCGCGAGCGGGCGGTAGAGATGGGCAGAGTAGCGATAAGATAGTGGTGGCAGCAAGTCAAAGGATTGTTTTGAATTAACGAGCGAGCGATAGGCCGGTGACCGCGTATGTTACAGAAAGCGAGACCACACAATAATTATTTTTGCTGCACGCGCTGCTGACCCTGGTTGTATTGATTTCTGCGTTTATCTGGAGAATGTCCTGGATTACTGACCTCGTTCTCTCAGCGTGTCTCGAGGTGCGTTGAACCTTCCAGATGGTCAAAGCGAACGATATAAAAGTGTGGCAGGCCTCCGAGCCGAGGAGTGGTTGTTGAACAGATGAGTGGCTGAGTTCCGAGCGATAGAAGGACGAGCGGCGAGAGAAGTGACCAGCGGAAGGGAAATCTGCGACTGCGAGTATCAAGCAGTGAAGGGTGCGGTTTGCAGCCTGGACTGTTGGACTAGATACTTGAGTGAAAGACATTACAAATTATGGCAACAGATAGACTGAACACATGCTAATGAAGATTATGAGTTTATTGACTGTAACCAAACACAGACATTAAGAAGGATGTTAATTATAGTTGGAATATACATTAAATAATGCACTCACTGTTAAATTTTAAAAAAAGTAATAGCGGAGACAGATAATTTAATGCTGTAAATAATAGCTGTGTGAGTAACTTAGAAATAAAAATCAGTTATTTAATATTTATTAAGACATCCATCCCTTACGAACTCAGATACGCTCCTCCGGCGTCACATGCAACAATACTAATTATTAATTAAATATTATCATTTAATACTAAATATAAGTAAAAGTTCCATTAAAAAAAACCCCCCGGCAATTTTGAGTTAACACAAGTACAAAACGCTTGTGATAAATTACATATTTAGAAAACAACCAAACGCGTCATACAAGGCGTGATTGCCCAAAGGTTTGACTCAAAACGTGTGAAGATACCGCGACTAGACTATAGTTGAGTATCCTGCGCGCAAAGGCGAAAAGGCAACTTATTGCGCATGTGGATGTCATCCTAACTGCTTCCTCGTTACAGTGTCACTAACGCGTTTATTCGCTCCAGAAAGTG